>SNQJ01S0032219.1:75098-87857 GCA_010110895.2 Picea sitchensis
ATGATGACCCAAATTTGACAAATTTGTACAACCTGGTAATATCATCAGCAATTCCAGTTGCAAGAACATGATTAGGATCTTTTAGATCCTTGATTACAACTTGGTGAGATGAAAACTCTATGGTTTTACCTTCACATAAATGAGTGATTTGATATACTAATAGAAGGTTACAAGAAATAATTGGAACACATAATACATCATTGAAATGATCATTACCTACTTGAATTGTTCCATATCCTACAACACTAAGAGATCTATCATCACCAACAAATATTTTCTTGGTGTTACATTCATTTAGAGAAGAAAATATGTCTTTATCCTTAGCCATATGATAAGATGCTCCAAAATCAATAAGCCACTCATAAGAAGAAGAAGTAGAAGTTGCATTGAAGGAGAAACCAGAAGTAGAAAGTGCATGTCCATGAAAAGAAGAATAAATAGTAGAATAAATATTGATGTTGTGTTTCTTCATCGCTGCTTCTAAAGATTCCATATTCTTGAAAAATTTGTACTCATCATGACCATATTTATCACAAAAGTTGCAATGTTTGTCAGTCTTCTTATTTTTAGATGTTTCTCCTTTGTCACCATTAGGAGCTGAAGTTTTCTGAGTGGGTTTGGGACCCTTATGTTGCTTGTTGTTGTGGTGAGGATGTTGCTTCTTGGGATTCTTGGGTTTATCTTTATACTGGGTGACTAAGGCTTTGTTGGAGGTACCTACAGTGTTGATCACTCCAAGTTGTACAAGCTTATCTTTCTCTCTAATCAAAGCATCACAAAAGAAATCAAGAGTGGGTTTTTTATAAGCTTTCTCTAGAGCCTCTCTTAGGGCATAAAAAGTAGATACAAACATAGAATATGCACTACCTAGCTTAGAAAGAATAATATAGATGAAAAGTTCTTCCTCTAACTTTATCTCATATTCTTCACATAAAATTATGTGTTTTAAACTTAGATAGATAGTCTTCAATGCAAGAAAAATCATTTGGACTTAAATTCGGTATTTAATTTTCTAACTGATGTGCTCGAATAATATTGTGTTTACCAAACACAAATTCAATATTTTCCCAAGCTTCATCGGGGTCATCAATCTCTTGAAGGTGGAACCTTAAATCAGGAGAGATGGACATTTCGATCAATCAACATGCTTCGTCACTCATATTATCCCATTTGACTTTCTTATCAACATCAATGGGTTCTTTTTCATTTCCCATGGTAATCAGATACAAGCCTTTACTTCTTAATAAATCCTCCATATGAGATTTCCATTGGAAGTAGTTGGTGTTGGTAAGAAAAAGATTATTGGAAGAAGCCATATTAAATATGCAGATAATATGGATTTAAAATCTAAAACCGATGATCTGAATGGAAAGATCTCAAAAATTTAGGTGGTTTTAAAAACAAATGCACTGAAAACGAACTTCAGATGTGAAAGTTATTCCCTTTTAAAAAAAAAGGCATAAACGGTAACGAAAGAACCATGTGGTGGTGATACCCCTCCAAATAACCTCACTTTTACAAATAAGTTGTTTTATGAAGTGACCCACTTTTATAAAAAGAAGTAGGAATAATTTTTACAATGAAGTTACTTTATAAAATAAAGGTGCATGCAAAATAAATACCTCTAAAATAAAATATTAAAGATACTTATAGTCATTCACTTTTATACTTGAAGTGAAATACACTTTACAATGGAGCATGAACTTTTAAAAAAAAGTAACAAAAAGAGAGACTTGAACTCAAGACCTCTTAATAATAAAACGTTTAACCAAGTGGGATAGAAAAACATATTGTATTATTTAGCAGGAGGATCAAGGATGATTTTAAGGATGGAAAATTTATTTTAAAATGTAGAAGCCTTGGCGAATCTTACTAATCCTTCATATGCCAACTATAAATGATTGGCAATATTTTTGTAAATATATTCAAATTTCTAAGGATTTTATATAGTTTTTATAAAATTTTGGCGATTTTTAAGGTAAAATAAGTTTATCCTATAGAATTAGGGCGAATCATTTTTAAAATAGTGAATCTCGTTTTTGGAAAAACCATGGAAAATTAGCTCATGAGCAAAACTTAGCCTCTAAAATCATCCCTGATTGGGGGTGTTGTTGTTATTTAGCAGGAGGATTGGGGGTGTTGTTGTTATTTAGCAAGAGGATTGGGGGTTTTGTTGTTGTTGTTGGAGAGAGTGCTAAAAAAAACTCTTTTCATAGAAGAAAAAAATTTCGCTTCTCGATGACAACAAGGGTTAGATCTCAATTAGCTTACCTGAAAAATGCACCTTTTCCTATATGTTTTTTATGTGTCGAGATCGCACAGGGCATGAGAAAAAGAGAATATGCGGGTATAAAAACGTAGAAACCTGGAAACAAACAATATAAAACCGAAATAATACTTTGCAAAAATTTAAAAAGGGCGTATTCATGATTTATACTTTCGGATCTAGCTGAAATGGTTGTATCTTGGGAAAAAAGAAACATTTTCGAGTGAAAAAAAAAGTGTTTATGACTGAAATGAGTACTCTAGACGCAACGAAATGGTCCTCTCATACTATAAATGTACGTAAATGGAAGAAAATGGAGATGAGGTAACTCGGCTTGATCCAGTTGGATATTGGTGGCCACCCACCTATTCCAACTAGCTCCTCGTGTCCATCTTTGTTCAGCACGTTCTTCTATACTACTTTATAATCATGAGTTGTACACTTTTGGGGATATATGAATCCCCACACATTCTCCAGGTTTATACAAGTGGCCTCTCGCCTAATCCAACTGGCTTATTTTGTATGTTTTCATGTTAGCACATCTTGTTGTACTTCTAGGGTCGTTTTGGGGCCCTAAACATTGTTTTTTTAGCTCTCCACTGTCAAACTATAAACGAAGTCATAGTTTGATGGAGGAATGTGTATCTCTCTGAAATACCTTTCCAACGGGCTTTCACGCACTTAAAATGGAGGTCGTATGCAAAAGTTTCGACCCTTGGAAGTTGAGATACCAAATTACACCAACTTACCCATAGGGCCCACATGAATTTTGGCGTTTCACCTTCTAGGGTTAGGTTTTTGGATGTCTAGGGTTTTGGAATTCATGAGTAATATCAAAAACTCCTATGGAGCCTCATTTTAATTCATTATGCTCAGACAAATGCGTGTAGCAACCACATCTCTTCTCATAGATAGCTACCACCATTTGAGCAAGTGTTTCAGTTCTGTAGTTTTACAGTTTCAGCCTATTTCTTTATTTAATAGAAGAGATTTTTCACTGGATATTTGTGTTATTCTTCATATCTCTGTGTTTGTTGTATTCAGTCTGTTAATCAGTTCGTTTCGCTCTTAAATCTGGATCAATGGTATAAGAGCGGTCTTCTATTCATTTATTTTATTTGTGTATGTCCTCGACAAGATTTGGGTACAAGAATTTGGGACTCGAACCAATCGAGCCATTTCAAAATCGGTTGCACTGAGCCTGACAACAACCCATGGGGGACGAAAATAAAGATGATGGAGAAAGATATCCTATTAAAATGTTTCTCTAGAAATCCCTCACATGAAAAAGGAAAGAAATGATGGACAACTTCGCGCAGATCCTTCCATGGCTGCCCACAGGAGAAGCATCTTCATCAAGCGGCCATCCAACCCCCTTCAAGGTACAGGTAAATTTTGATATTCCATTATTTGAAGGATTGATAGATGCGGATGCTGTAGATAAATGGTTGAATATGCTCGAAGGATATTTTTCGGTCCACAATTTTTCCGATAGGGAAAAAATCACTTTTGCACTCCTCAAGTTCATTCCCCATGTAAAATACTGGTGGGATACTTACTCTGAGCAAAGGGACATGGAGGAATATACAATGTTTTTGGTGGCCCCTACATGGGATTCCTTCCGGGACGCCATTAAATAACAATGCTACCATGTTGGAACCTATGAGGACTAGTACACGAGATGGACCACCCTACAGTACAAGATTTCACCAATATTTTCCATACTCTATGCACCAAATTAGGTATCAAAGACTCTGATCATCATATGGTTCTCAAATACCACGGTTGTTTGCATAGATACATTCAAACAAAAATGGATTTCATGGACATCGCCTCATTGGGCACGGCTTATAGACACACTGTCAAGATCGAGCAGAAATTTAAGTAGAAAAGACGAGAGTTTGGATCTGCAAACCCCTCACATCCAAAGCAGGGAAAAGGCAGCCCCAACCCACATAGCAAGGGACCAAGTTGATATGGCCACCCTCAGGACAACTAGTCCAAGCCACAACACAAGAAGAGAAATGAAAAGACGAAGAAGGACACAGGAAAATGGTGTGAGTACCATAAAATTCCTTGACACAACACCAAAGAATGTCACTCCAATCAATCCCTTGTGGTTGAGCTGAACGCTTTTGAATCAGAGGCTGATTCTGATTCCTAGTCAAATCTTGAAGGCGGAAAGCAGATTATCAATGTTGAACCCAGTGCTAATGTGGGTAGACAATTGTACAGGATTTTGGAGGTAGAGCAGCCTACTGTTATTTCTTTAATCTCTGCTAAGCAATGCAGTAAGGTCATTTCATAGACTGGGAAGAACTTCTTCTTTGTTATTCGTGCTCACAATAAGAAGAAGGTCGCCACCACATCCATGGCCTCTACACAACGCCTCTCTTTGCAGCAGAATCAAGTGGACGAGATTGTGGAAGAATACAGAGACATCTTCTCATCACCTATAGGGGTATCGACACACTGCCAAGTCAAGCATCCAATCGATATGACCCCCGACACACCTCTACCTAATGGACCATTCTATCAGTGCTCACTGATGAAGAATCAAGAAATCAGGTGTCATATTCGAGATCTTCTTCAAAAGGGGAAAACCATACCCAACTCCTCCCCTTGCAGAAGCTCGATTGTACTAGTGCAGAAGAAGGATGGGACTTGGCGACTCTGCATTGACTACAGAACCTTAAACAAAAACATAGTCAGGAACCGCTACCCCATTCCCATGATTGATGACCTTCTTGACCAACTCAAGGGGGGATATTTCTTCAACAAGATTGACCTAAAGTCTGGCTACCACTAGGTTCCCATCGAACCAACTGATGTATGGAAGAAAACCTTCAAGTCTAAAGAAGGTCTCTATGAATGGCTAGTCGTGCCCTTTGGCTTAACAAATTCACCAACCACTTTCATGAGGTTGATGAATGATGTATTGAGACCCTTCACCAACTCCTTTGTGGTAGTATATTTTGATGACATCCTCATCTTTAGCAGAATGTGGGAGGAGCACATGCAGCATATACAATAGGTTTTGACCAATCTGTTGCAGGAAAAGATTTATGCCAACTTGGAAAAATGCTCTTTTAGAATGAACAAGGTCCAATAATTGGGCTGCATTGTTGATGAGAATGGGTTACATGTTGATCCATCTAAGATCAAAGTCATTTGTGACTAGCCAATCACGACCACACTGACCGAGCTTCAAAGATTTTTGGGACTAGCCAATTTCTACCGACGGTTCATGTTGGGATTCTCCCATGTTGCATGGGCCCTTAGCCAGGTGGCCAAGGGAAATGGTAGGGCCAATTTTGTGTGGGGGAAGGAGAAACAACAAGCATTCGAGGATCAGAAGCATCGCTTGTGCTCAACTCCAGTACTCTCCTTGCCCAATCTGCAACAACCATTCAATATTGAGACTGATGCATTTGCATATGCAGTGGGTGCAGTTCTCACTCAACACGGGAATTCGATGGCATACCATAGTGAGAAACTCTTCGATACTATTCGGAAATACCCCACCTATGACAAGGAAATGTATTCCATTGTACAAGCTTGTCGTCAATGGAAAACATTTTGGGGAAGGAGACGATCATACACACTGATCACAAGCCTCTGCAGTTCATACAGACACAAGGGAAATTGCATAATGACTGCCATCAGAAGTGGTCCACCTACATGCAGTAGTTCCATCTCAACATAAAGTATAAGACAAGTATCTCCAATCATGTCACTGACTACCTCATTCGGCCTCCTGTGGCTGCACTCACCACTGTGCTCCATTCCTGTGGACATGAAGCATCTGAGTGGCCCCAACTTTATCATCAAGATCCGGACTTCACCACCACCTATCAACTCTTGGGTACAGGCGCACCTGTCATTGATTTTCACATTCATGTTGGAATCTTATGCCACCTAGGCCATCTCTTTGTTCCTACAAGCGAGCGTGCAAATCGGATTTGGGAAGCCCACTTCAGTCGGATGGAAAAACTTTTTGGCATGGAGAAAACTATGGCCTTTCTTCAGAAACATTTTTATTGGCCAAAAATTCAACAAGACGTCAACAAGTATATCATATATTGCACTTCCTATTCCATTGCCAAGCTATCCATCAAGAAGCAAGGCTTATACACCCCTCTTCCTATTCCCAAGAATCCTTGGGAATCCATGTCAATGGATTACATGTCTGGCATGTCATCCACCAAGAAAGAAAATGATTATGTGTTTGTGGTCATTGATCAGTTTTCAAAGAAGGCCACCCTCACCGCCTATAAGAAGAATGTCACGGCGACAGATACTGCTAAGATTTTCGAACGAGTGTGGATCCACTTTGGGATACCACAGACCATCATCTTCGACCGAGACAATAAGTTCCTTGGCACCTTTTGGTTGAGTCTCTGGTCTCTATTGGACACCAAGCTCACAAAATCCACTTCTTTCCACCCCCAAACCGATGGCCAAACAGAGGTAGTCAATCGGATGATTGTGCACATCTTGCACATGTACAATTCTAAGCATCCACGTACATGGGACAAGAGTCTCCCATATGTCCAACATAGTTACAACAGGGCTCTCCATAGTTCCACCGGCCATAGCCCATTTCAGGTGGGTTTGGGATTCTAGCCCTTGGGACCCATTGATGTTTCACTTCCTCTTGCCACCGCACAAACAGAATCTTCCCCTGATCAGTCTGCGATCGAAAAAGCCACCAAATTCATTGAGTGGATTCAACATATTTTCCAACAAGTCCAGGAGATTTTGCATAAATCCAATGCTAAGTACAAGCAACGCCATGATCAACACAGGGTACCACACCAATTTCAGGCTGGCGACAAAGTCTGGTTACATTTGTAGAAGGAGTGTCTCACCAGGCCCCATCGGAAGCTTCGCCCACTTCATTATGGGCCTTACACTATCACCAAGGTTCTGGGTAACAATTCTTTTGAGCTCAACACTCCACCCTTCCTTGGTCTTCATCCAATATTCAATGTGGACCTCCTTCAGCCATATTTTCCCCCATTATTAGACACCTTCGAGATCGCAGAACAACTGACACCAATAGAGATCAACCCTGACTACATGGAACAAACATCCACTGATCAGATAGTGGACACACAGGTCAAGGGCACTCGCCAGCAGTGGTTCGAGCTTTATCGGGTTGTCAAGGCGGGGCAACTCTTACACCAAGGCAAGTGGCTCACCCGGGGCCAAATCCAGTAGAATTTTCCTCACCTGATGGGGGAGCTCAACGCAATGGATACCATTGCTTCATAAGGGGGGAGGATTGATCCAGTCGGATATTGGTGGCCACCCACCTATTCCAACTAGCTCCTTGTGTCTATTTTTGTTCGACACGTTCTTCTGTACTGCTTTATAATCATGAGTTCTACACTTATGGGGATATATTAAGCCACACACATTCTCCAGGTGGATACGGGTGGCCTCTCGCCTAATCCAATTGGCTTATTTTGTATGTTTTCATGTCAGCACATATTGTTGTACTTCCAGGGCCATTTTGGGGCCCTAAATGCTATTTTTTTGGCTCGCCACAGTTAAACTGTAGGCTGAGTGAAAGTTTGACGTGGGAATGTGTATCTCTCTGAAATATATTTCCTACGATCTATCATGCTCCTAAAACGGAGGTTGTATGAAAAATTTACGACCCTTGGAAGTTGAGGTACCAAATTACACCAACTTACCCATAGGGCCCACATGACTTTTCGCATTTCACCTTCTAGGTTTAGGTTTTTGGATGTATAGGGTTTTGGCATTCATGAGTAATATCAAAAAGGCCTTTGGAGCCTCATTGTTATTCATTCTTCTCAGACGAATGCATGTAGCAACCACATGTCTTCTCAGCGATAGCTACCACCATTTGAGCAATTGTTTTAGTTCTGCAGTTTTACAGTTTCATCCTATTTCTTTATTTAATAAAAGATATTGTTCACTGTATATTTGTGTTATTCTTGATATCTTTGTGTTTATTGTATTCAGTCTGTTAATCAGTTCGTTCCACTCCTTAATCTGGATCACAGCTTCACGATCTTGATCTACAACAGGAGCAGTTCTTCAAATAGGCTCTAATACC
The DNA here is from genome assembly GCA_010110895.2 of Picea sitchensis. Lineage (NCBI taxonomy): Eukaryota > Viridiplantae > Streptophyta > Pinopsida > Pinales > Pinaceae > Picea > Picea sitchensis. The sequence goes on from SNQJ01S0032219.1 coordinate 83,456, forward strand.
ATGTTCAACAACACATGTATTCTAGTAGACGAAGAACACCTTCTGTAACCACTCACACAACCAGATCAAATATCAACACACTGATTTTTTGACGTGGTAAAACCCCTACAGGGAAACATCCACATCCCCAACCAATGTGACCACTTGGAGTAGTTTATTAATGCAAAAGAAAAATATTACAGAGATATTTTACAAGAGAGTTTCTCACAATCGATCATTGAGAAATAACCATCCATTATCTTTAAATAGAGATCATGGACCAATCAAGTGTTAAGCCATGGATCAATGTATGTTAAGATCGAGGAGAATATGAACCATCGGATCACTCTATGTCGAGAACATATCGTGACCATAGGATTTCCTAACTACAAATGCATACTAATGCATACTAAAGAAACACACTTTTACCTAACGACACATTAGACAAAGTAGATCTTAACTAACTCCTAAGTGTCTAAATATCCTAACACTAAGTTTGGTTGTCGAGTATCCTTTCTTACGTTGAGATGTTTCAACACATCTAGTTTGGTATTTTATCATGATTGGTAGTCTCAACGACCATAAAAGGATGTTGAAAACTCAATACAAAACAACTTTCTTGCTACTGGTACGCCTACCTTATACAAGGAATAGGGATGATGATTATTGTACAAGGTAAGGTTGGTTCATAAACAACTACCTTACAAGGGAAGATACCATTCCCTTTGACTAAGCAATGGTTGGGAAGCAAGTGAGGAGAGGAAGAAAAGGATTCAATTCTTTTGTAATCTGAGTAGAGGTTCAGATTAGTCTCTGGGGTTACTGCCACCACCTTCATCCTTTGCCTTGTTGTTTATTCCCATGGTTTAATGGATCTGTATATGTGTAGGAATAGGTCCTTTAGGCTTGTATGGCTCTTTAGGTTAGAAGACAAGAGGCAGAATGAAATGAACTCGAATAATCCCATCACGGAAAAACAAATTGTGAGGCCACCTACACTAGATAGCATTCAACTGAGGATGGATAACACATACAGTAGTAGAAGTTACTAAAGGGAATATAATCCTTATAGTGAGACTAACACCATTGTTAAATATATTCTCGACATTTTGTTGCAAATCCAAGTCAAGTTCCTTTCTTGTGGAGCATATTATAAAGGATTTTCTAATGAACCATGACCTATCAGAAAATTTCTAGGTGTTCCTCTTCCTTCCACCAACCACTTTATTTATTGCTAGATCTTTCTAGATAAAATGTCGTAAGACAAATTCTGTAGCAAGAGGTATTTGAAGGGTAGGCACTATCCTAATGAGAATTTCAGGGGAACGTATCAAGGGCATACCCCCACCCAAGAGTGTGGGGGTTTGAATAAGGTGAAACCCCCCAACCTACCTTTAGTAGTTTAATTTAGGAAAAAAGGATCCCACTTTAACGTATTGAAAATCAATAATTTTCGGCAATATCACACAAAAATCAACTATGAATCAATAAATGAACCCAATTTAACATGCTTGAAATCCATTCAATTAGTTGAGTGGGTGTATGAAGGATGGAAACATTATTTTCTCAGTCCCATATTTCGATTCTTCGTACCTGTTACAATAGAAAAGGAAGCGCAAGAAGGATAGGAGAAAGAGGATTTAGACAATTTTTCAATTCATTTCCATATCCCAGCATTCATTGATACTGACTCTAGGTAAACTATTGTTTGTGGCTCTGTGGGATCATCCTTGATCAAGGCAGTATATCAGATCAGATTAGAGAATCATATTATTACTCAACAAGGCATATTGCATGGAAGCTCCTTTAGAGAAGGTCGACAGTTAAATTTCTTGTTGTGAACATCTATATGTAAAACATCTCAATACTATTTATCTTTTCATTGTGCAACATCTACAGGAAAATAACTTATATCAAATTGAAAATATATTGTTTTGAAACTATATTAAATTTTATAATAAAATTTATAAACTAGTAGGGACATGTTATATATGAAACTCCTCCAAAATATTAAGCATATACTAAATTAAATTGAGGTGTGTGGGATGTGGAACTGCGGATGTACCTATTGTCAAGGATAATTTTAAGGATTGAAATTTATATTAAAATGTAGAAATATGGGCTAATCTTACTAGTCCTTAATATGAAAAATGTAAAATGTTTGGAGATAGTTTTGTAAAACTATTCAAATTTCTAAGGATTTTATATATTTTTCTATAAAATTTTGGCGATTTTTAAGGTAAAATGATTTTATTCTATGGAATTTGGGCGAATCATTTTTAGAAAAAATGGAAATTGGCGAATCTTTTTTTGAGAAAAACCATGGAAAATTATCCCATTTGCGAAATTTAGCCCCTAAAATCATCTATGCCTATTGTTGTACAACTATATATATTCACTACTTGTGGTGGATCTGTTGCTTCTGGGAAAGGAACTATTTAACCAATCATTGAATCGCCTGCTTACTTAATAGAATACACTTTGACTGAAGGAAAAAAGGAAAGACTTCTTCAGTATGGCTTTGTTCCTCCAACTGAGTATTGTTCAGGCCCTTTGAGCATTTTCCCTATGAGTATTGTCCCTGTGAGTATTGAGTATTCGTGAGGCCCTCCTGTGAAGGCGGTGGAGATAGTGGCTACATTTGTCAAACTAGTTTACTAACTTACCCTTCATTTGGATATGTTTGGTAGTGTCCTATTTAATGACCTCAGAAAGAGTGCCAATGAAGATATAAGATATAAAGGACTCAAAACTTAGTCTATGTAAACATTGACAAAAAGAGATCGACAATAAGAGTTCCAACTTATTACCCAAGAGTATGTTTGATAAAAGCAATTAAAATATTATAAAAAAATAACAATTTAACTTTTCCTACGTACAAATTTTGAGGAGCACAAAAATATGTATATTCAAAGGAAAAGTAATTGAAGGTCAACGTTGAAGCAAACATTATAGTCTTGGCCTTCGACAGGGACCAATAAAAAAGAATATTTTTTATTCAATTGAAACATTTCATAAGGATTAAACGGAACATTTTCAATCCAATTTTTTTTATTTAGGTGACTATTTGGACAAGAACGTTTATAAAGATTATATATATTTTTTACCTCTCTTGTGTGTGTGTTCAATACAATAATTATGAGGAGCACATAGTTCTAATTATTTTTACTATTTTTCAAGTTTTTAGGTAATTTAACAGACCCTTGAAACCCATAGGATTTTGCCAAAAACTAAGTTGAACATTTGAATTTTGTCAAATATTTTACCTTGAACTTTGTGGGAAAATAAATTGTTTTAAATAATTTAAATTATATTTATGTTTACATGGAATATGGAGATAACAAAATTAAAATTTTATCTACACCATGTTTAACATTTTTCTTTGTTTTTTGTGTAACAAATAATTGTATTGTTTCTATATTGGGAGCCATTTAATCTCAAAACATTTTTTTCTTCAATGATATCATATTGGCTTACTTCATCATATTTGGGACTATTAAAGTTATTACTATGCTTACTCCACCATTTTAAGGGTTGTTGAAGATGTTGTTCTAGATAACTGTTTTACCTTGGAGTCATAATAATTGTGTGCCTTCTTTGATTTCAAAGACTATTTTCATGTTTCCTCTTCCTCTTCCAAGAAGAGTATTCTTATAGTGAGACCAATGAGAGAGAAGTTGGATTTGGAGTGAACCAAAAATCCTTAGATGCCAAAATAGTTCTTAAGCAAACATTAACATCCAACTAGATTCAGGAAATTAAGATCATCTTGACTATTTACAAAATATCATGTGAAAACCCCTTACTTATCCAAAAACACATTAACTGATAACAACTTGCGGAAATAAAAATGCAAACATGGAGATAAATATTAACTACAAATATCAAGACACATTACAAAATTTGATAACGGAGTTCACCCATCGTGGGATATGTCTCCGGGTCAGCTTCAAATCAAGAGACCACTCTATTAATGCTCAAATATGATTATTTTACAATGACCTTCTAATATATTACTCAAACACAAGTGTAATTGTCAAAATCATCACGGCGTCAAAAAACCGAAACTTTTGATTGTAAACACCCTATACTTATCTCAAATAGATCTATGGCACGAAAAATTATGCAAGCAGGAAATATACAATATCTCCTTGCACGCATTCCAATGCAACCCTTCTCTCTTCATTGTATGCAAATCCATCTCTCATGCATTCGTTCGAGCACCATTTTAAATAGGGGAGGTCGAGGGTCGAACCACACCCAACTCCCTATATACTCGCAACAACTTAAATAAAATTTGTTTTGTGGTTTAAAACAAAATCTATATATAGCATCTTCGTAAGTTTGTTGAATTAAATGGATGGAGGTCATGGAGTCGAACCCGTGGACCTCGCCCCCTTTCGGCATACTACGATAATAAACA
>SNQJ01S0032219.1:105495-118719 GCA_010110895.2 Picea sitchensis
TGCATTATCAATTAGAGAGAATAATTTTTAGAGAACAAAAGAGAAGTCCAATAGTCCCAATATCATAAAATCAACTACAAACATAAGACAAGGTATTAGAGATACAAGTTTTTAGAGAACAAAGGAGAGGTCCAATAGTCTCAAGATCATAAAATCACCTACAAACATAAGACAAGGTATCAAAAAAATATCTTCCTCGAGATAGGAATACCCATGCTTAGATGAAACATACAATTATTACTACCAAATCAAGTACATTGCAAATCCATGAGATATATAAACTAGAGAATCATGGCCATCAATAAATACATAGGGGATCCTTGCAAAATGTAAGATCATATCCATGAATAGATAAACAAAGGATCTATGTCTAAGTGTACATCTAGAGGACAACTTAGACTATAGTGTAGACAAATCCTCTATGTTAGGATTTATCCCTTGGTAAATAGGTGAAAGGTATAGTACCTCAAATCAATATACTATTTATGCAGAGGAAAATTACAGCTAGAACCAATCACACACATTTAAGATACTTGAGTAGTTAGTTTTATGGAATATTGACTTGTATGGTTAAAAATATTAACTTGTTCAAAAGTTTGAAACCTAGCTTAAATGAACTAATTCGAGGAAATAAATAAACTCAAGTCATATATCAGGAAATCATATACCCAACCCTTACTGTTGGATTACTAAGAGGGGGGTGAATCAGTAATAAAGCAATTTATTCATTTTTAACCACAATATGCAAGTGTTATTTATCTTTAAGATCAATATAGAATTATCATACAATAAGTGCAGAGTAAATAAACCATGAAAAAAGAAAAATCATACACATACAAAGTACACCAGTATTTTTACGTGGAAACCCAAAGCGAGAGAAAACCACAAAATGTGTTTTCTTATATGTCTTTAAGAATTACATTCATTGGAAGCACCAACTTCCTTTTTTCTCCAGCTACAACTAGAAGGAGGCTCTGGCCCCCTATATTTCTAAGCTACAACCTAAGGGAAGATACAACTCCCCAATTCTTTGGCTACAACTAGAAGGAGGCTACAACCCCCTATGTTCTTCGTCTACAACCACCTATCCTTGCCCCGACCTGCCGCCCTGAAATATAAGTGTCAAGTGAAGAAACCACTGCCACACTGTTATTGTAAGATATACCATTGTAAACCTGTACCAACCTAATCCAAGGACCTGTATCCAACCTATACCAATGCCATGTAATGAACTTGTACCTGAACTGAGCCTATAACAACCAAATAAAATAGATACGTGACTTGTTTGTTCTGCAGTGTGCATATGTATGCGCCCTATATATACTGCAGCATGCATATGTACGCGACCTATCTGTACTGAAGCCTGCGTATTCCTTTTGAAACAAGGGTTTTTCCACTTTTGTTGAAACTCAAACTCTTTGTTGCCTCTTGTCAACTCAACCTGCAACATGTCACTGGGTGTAACCTGTAGTTGTTCCATGTGCATACATCCTCATACATATCCCTTAACCAAATGTGTGTGTGTGTGTATATATATATATATATATATATAGTCATGTTCCATACAAGTATAATAACCCTCACATGGACTAGACATCAAACCCTTACTGATATGCAGCCTGAAACTTCACAAACAGTCTCCATAAACTCTTCACAACCAAAACCCTCAATCATGTACCAAGAGTACTAGCTATATGTCAAATACTTGAACCAACAAGATGTGAAAATGAATAATATCAAGTATACCAGCATTGTACTTCTATAGATGTGACTTATACAATAAGTCTCATACATTCAATAAACTTTCTAGGGAAAATCCTCAAACCCCCATAACCATTTCTCATGTAGACAACAAAATACGACTACTAATATAAATAAGACATACCTTTTGAACCAGTAGATAGATTCGATGTACCTAATCACTATAGACCTTCATGGGAGCTTACTTTCAGACTCTAGAGACCTGACATATTCATCTTCTCAGGTTTCTATGGGTTTACCCTCGTGTACATGCCCTATTATATTTCTAACCCGCATACATACGTGTCCTACTCCACTGAGCCCGCGTACACTTCATAAACTAGGGTTTTCAGTATTTTTTGTAATTACGAAACTTTCGTCATCAACCCTTCATGCTACCTCAGACTTACGCAAATTCAGATGTATCAATGAGTACCTGCAATAAACCTTATACAATAATAGATATTCAATGTGCTCAATAGGTGCTAATAGGAGATTCTTTCTCTCTTATTTATACTTCCATGTAGCTTCCTCAAGGGGTTACCTTCTAACCAACTTACCCCAATTTCCTTCTTTTAGGGATAACCCACTTCTAAGCACTTTGCTACAAATAATAAATTCTCAACTTATAGTTGCAACTAATTTATTTTTAATTATTTCTTAGTGCAACAACTTAACCCATGATTAACTCTTAGTTTCACTCACTTGACTAGTCAACTTCTTCTAGGATATTCTAGAATAATTTTGACTTCTTTGACCTTCTAGATAACTCATGAGGGTTCTCCAACTTCATAAGGCCATAACTCTCTAACTGTGAGGAGTTATGTGGCATTCCATATATCATCGGAAATGACATGACATATACTATCCATATAGAATAGTTGTACCTGTAAATATACTAACCTTCATACCATTATACATCAAACAAACGTATATCCCTTAACCATATTATTGGGCTACCGGAATTTTCTACCGGACTTGCTTCAAGGGTTGACATCAATGACAACCAACCAAAGAGCTTTATATTTATTTAGTCCAGTGCTCCAAATTAAATCATGAATCTTCTAAATAAAAAATCAATAATAAATGTAATTTTATCATCAAAATAGTAATTGCATCTAATGCATACATAACAATGGCATTTGAATGCATAATGAAAGAAAAATATAGGCTAACAAATAAGTTTATTATTTCCAAATGTCCCACATGTTGAAATAAAATAAAAAAATCCACACCAGATACATATTAATATTAGATAAACAAATTTGTCCTTACTATTTTTGCTTTTTGGCATTATCATGCTTTATACTCAAAACCATGTCCATAGTTGTCTTTTGGTGCTCTCTTGTTTATGAATGTTGTTCTAGTCCTTCAACAATATAACATTCAATTTGAAATATTTGACACCACCCAATGCTTCTTGGTTTCCTCTTTCTTTTGAGATCCATAGGATCAATATCATTTGCCATTTGACCCCGCTTATCACCAAAATTAAACCAAGATAGTAATGAAAACATGAACACGTAGATACAAATCCCAACAAATAAATAAGAGAGTATGCTCCAAAAAATAACACATAAATTAGTCATAATGAACTTGAATGATTACCATTTGGTGAAATCCACCTTCACCAAGAAATCCTTGCATAGGAACACTATCACCAAAGTTTGCACCCATCTCACCAATCATCATGTCATTGGAAAATGGTCTAGGTCCACCTAGGGTTGGACCAGAGGAATGGAAAGGCGACATCCTGTTTCCAACACACATTGGATGTTTTTCGAGCTAGAAGGTATTATGCATTGTGATAGAATGAAATCCATAATATTAATTTCTTTGTTCATCAAATCCAAGTGTATTTCGACTAAAATCATCTATAGGGTGTGAAAGGAAAGAAGGTCCTCCAACTCCATATCAAAAACCTGTTGTTAGACCACCCATTGGACCACTTGTTGGACCAATATTTTCTCTACTTGATTATGGTCCCATGTAATGTTTCCCTGGACTTCTTAGCGGATCCAAAGGATCCACTCGACTACCACCAAATTCCAACCTAGATCCCATAAAATCAGGCCTTATTTCAATTTCCTTATGTCTCCTTCCCATCATATCTTCATGGATTCTAGAAATCCTTGATCTATCTCCAACTTCTGATGAAAGCATTGATGGCCCTCCACTTCCTAATGGAAATTATCCAAGTGATTGGTATGAAGGAAATAACTTTGAAGGACCACCAATGCGAATTCCTACTGAACTAAAAGGATATTTAGAGTTGGCATCAGGAGAAAAGCCATGGGGACCCATTTCAAGAGGCCTTGATGTAGGAGTAATTTGATCAAACTTTGATTTGGATTTTGGATGACTCTTCTGATGGAGTGCTGAAGAAAACAACTCATCAACATTTGATGGTAACTAATCATCAAACTTTCCAGGCTTATATTTTCTTGAATTCTCTTGAAATTCCTTCTTATCTGATATATTCTTGATGCATAGATTGAAAGACACATTTTTCACCTATTATTGGAGGAAATGAAGGATCCTCCAGTCCTATGAAGGAGCCTACATTACTATGATGAAATGAAGGAGTCTGCATTTATAATTATGATGTGATTTGTTTGTATGGAAACCTTCAATTTATTAACACAACATTGAATTTTATCTATTTTGTCTATGGTAGAATTAGTCTCGTTGAATCAGATGGAAGTGCTCAAGGAATATCAGCTCTAATATTCTTTCACCACTAATTATTATAATAGTAAGTGGTTATTGGAGAATGGTTAGCACTAAAATTTCCTATTTTATGAGAGGAGTGGGGAACCAAGTGTATAAGGTTTCAAAATTCATCAAGTCACCTTGAACCTCATCTCGTTTTTGGAAATTCGGTCATGAAAAATTTGGGGGGAAATCAACATACAAGCAAGGATTAAAGGATATTGTTGGTTATTTTAGAAGTGTTGGAAAATTTGTAGTTGAAGGAGGGGGTTTTTCTAAAGCCCTTGGGACCATATTATTTTTTTCATATCAATATCTAGTACACATAGAAAATATAAGCTTCATGATAATTGTATGTGAGACACAACCATCAAAGGGTTGTTATGTTCTTAATAATAGATCTACTGCTTGTAAACATGGAAGTTGTACATAGTTCAATATCTCTTACTTATCACTCATGTTACATGTAATCTTCATCCTATCTCATACAAAAGAAATTTGATGTTTGTGTGTTTTGTACAAAAATTAATTAAAAAAACTTGTTTATGTACATATTTGGAAGAAGCCTCATCATTGATTTTAATGTAACTAACCAATTCATGAAATAAATACTACAAAATGTAATTAAAAATTTAACTATATAATGATGCAAGAGAAGTAAATGATTTGTAACTTGTCGAAAATGTGTTGTGGATCGTGGAGGTGACCACCCTTCAAACTTGCGTTTGTCAAAGACAATAATAGGTTAAGTGACTGAAAAATAACTAAACATGTATGAGGTTGCATTTGAGAAAGACAATTAAATGTTATATGAATGAATAATAATTAAACAAGTATGACGCTCTATAAATACTAAAAGGGAATACCTCATGAATGAGTTCCTCTTAGTTTCAAGAATAATTTATTCTCTACTAAACAAGACCAACCACGTAAAGGTGGAAGCTCCCCCTCCGAAATCACTCTCAATTCCCCATACTAAATCATGCATAACAAGTAGAAAAACAAGAATCAAGGTAAATGAAAGAAATAAAGTACATGCATACATAACATATAAGGTTCACGCAAAACTAACGAAACAAAAAATTATACATTCAATCATTTATATTAATAAAATTTGTCTTGAAAATATGTAAAGTCACTTCTTTTTTTATTTCTTCTTTTTGATCAAATTCATGAGTGTATCTTCATCACATTCATCTCGATCCTGGCATTCATCTATTGGGTCTTGTTCTACTTCTGGAAGGCGATGGGTCATCTCCAACATTCTACTACTTCTAGTATCAGGACGTGGATGTTGAAGCACTACAGCGGCATCCACTACAATTAAAAAAAATATTTAAAGGACATGGTTAGTTATTATTCATAGAAATGTTTCATTAGTACGAATATCATTACTATGTTTTTTATATGGAGGAGTGGTGGACACCATTGGTTGAATTTTCATCGATTCCTCTCCTCTTCGAACACTCTCATCTACATGTTATGGTATTGAAACAAGAAAAGTTATAAGTACACCATATGAAGGAAATATGTATAATCGTCATATTGGACATTTTATTTTAAAAACATGCATATTGTGATAGGTTTTCGAACCACTCATATCATGGGGTTATTTTCCACCACCGTCAAATGAATCGGTGTTTCTTTCCTACTTAAAACAAATAGACACATAATTAATTGATGGGTTAAATCAATCTTCAATATATTTGACAAGTAATCAACAACTACTATCTTGTCATTTTATTTACCAACTCATTCAAAGGGTTAGATTGTGTCTATGATCCCTTCCTTTGTCGATTTTCCACCACATCTTGAAATTCAAAATTGAAGCTGATAATCAAGTATTATTTGGTGGTTGCAGTGTTGACTGTATCTCCTTGCATCCCATGGAATAAGATATGGATTTTTTCTTACTAGCTACAATTAGCGAAAATTTGCATGATGATATATATAATAGTAATAAAGTATTTGGTACTTACAATTAGAGATTTTAATCTTAAGTAAACACCTTGGAAAAGTTTTTGTTGCCCATGTTTTTCTAGTCTTTCCTTGGTTTGTTTTGACGTGCCTAATAGCCTATGAAAAGTTTCAAGTATGTTATAAGATATCATGATTTTTTCTGTAGAACTAAACAAAATTCAGCATATTTAATTCCAAATATCATATATTACCTTCCAGGGCCAGGTGGTGGCTTCCCTTCATTTCTCAATGCACTCTATTTTGTATCATCATGTATATTCTTCAATTCCCTCTCGGGAATGGCCAGAGGACGATCATACTGATCTGAAAATATCTTTTAAAGACTATGGTTGAGTTGTAGAACATGTGTTATTTAGCCATTTAGGAATTTGATGAAAGAGGAAGAATTAAAGATGAAACATGGAAGCCATAATCACATATACAGATCTAGAAATAAGCATAAAGAAATATCAAACCATAAACAACAAAGTTGATAATGTAGTTCGGTAGTCTCGCCTACGTCTCCGGGCCTTTGCCTTAGTGGGTGAGGCTTTCTTATTTCTGTTCAAATATTCAAAAGTACATCATAAAAGTGACAAAAGGATTACAAACTAATCTGGATTTGTTCTTCTAGATCTTAAGAACCCATCACAATTGATGATCTAGGGGATCAAATTTTGCTCAAAATTCAAAGTGCTCAGAATCGCTTCAAATCGAATGGGTGTGTAGGCCTCGCTGTCACGAACCCAAAGCAACTCATTTGGGTTCAAACGGACGTCGGATGAGTGAGATATCACGTTCTGTTCAAATCGTCAAACAAGCAAAACAAAATGTGTTGACTGTACAATCTGTATAGTCCGTACGGATGTTGACGTGGCAGGTTCGTACAACACATGGCAGATGCTGAGTTGGCAGGGTCATGCGACACATGGTAGGTGTTGGTTGGTAGTGTGTGGACGAATCATTTCTTGACATGTGGCATTGTGGCGAATGGATTGGTGACACATGGCCCAAACAAGGGCCGCCACGTGTCACCTGGGTAATGGTTAAAATTTATGTAGTTGGCAGGACTCGACCCCGCGACCTCCGGGCAGGGGAAGAGCTTTAGGTAGGGCCGCCCAACCAGCGCGCCCACCATTGGTTCTTAACAACTATATGGTTTTTAAATTATTTGAATTGCATTACGTTGTGAATTGAGGTGTGGTCCGGGCCGGGGCTAAGCCCCGGCCCCCGGTCACATATTGTTACCATATGACCATTGTGTGTGCATGCGTGTTTCAAACATTTCAAAAGCCCGCACGCCTGGACCCATGGCACCTACCCATATGACTTGGTTTTTAACCTTAGCACTTTTTGAATGTGCGGTCATATGGCCATATGTCCACGGTTTGGCGATTACGGGCTAAGCGCGCCCATAACCGTCCTACAGTTCGCACAGTTTTGCGGTTGCACCCGGTGCTAGGTTTTAGCACAAATATGAGCGTAGAGGCTAGGTTGAGGACGCAGAGGTGCATTTTGGCAATCCAGAGATAACAAGTTTGAAGGGGAACTTCCAGGAAGCCTATCTTCTTCAATTTTTGGCCAATTCAGGTGCCGAAAAAGCCCAGCTAGGGGTTTTTGGACATTCTGAAGTCATTGGAGCCATCTATTTGTAATTTTGAGCATTGTAAAGCACATATTTTATCACTTTGATCAAATAATACAAAAGATCCATTGGAAGTTGGACCAAGAGATGTAGCCCAAGAGAGGGGTGAACTTCTTTATCATTTGTTGTGTTATGTGTTTTTTGTTCACTGTTATTTGTTGCTTATTATCTGCATATTGAATGTGTATTTCTATAAAAAAATTGTGTTTGCAAAATTGATCCATTTGCATAAGAACACTTGAATTAAAACTTGCAAATATTTTCAAGAATACAAGTCTTTATCATTTTCAAATCAATTGACAGCATTGAAAATGGATGAATGAAGCTCCCAGAAATGGCCCGCAAAGTTGCTCTCCTCAATAGCTTCCCTGCATAAAAATGGCTTTGCATTTATAATTCTTTAGCATTTCTCCTCTGTTGAACCCCCTAAGGCTGTCAAAAACCTCTGGTTTATATAGAATTTAATTTGGCAACAAACTCCCAACTTCCCCCCAAGATTTGGCCTCAAAAAGGACCCAAGATCCTCCAAAAATGGACTAAATCTCCCAAAACTGGTTAAAAATCCATTAAAAATCTTGATATATAGTTTAAAAAACCCATTTTGGGCCAAATTTAGGGTGCAACCCCTGATCCTCGGGCTGTTGGTCACCTGTGCACCCTCCATGTGGCCCTGGTCTGGCACTGATTTGTTCGCCCCTGGATTCCTGGCCCTGGTCATGTGGCAATGGCCTATATGGTCGTGCCCTTACCTTACACGCACCCGCTTTGGTTAAACCCCCGTTCGATAAGCTCTTGGTTATGCGCCCTCATCATTGGGCTAGCTCGGTCGACCGGACACTAAACCCACTATCTGCGTGAGATCCCAATCATATGGTACAGTCCCATGGTAAGCGTCTTTGGGCTAGCTAGAATGGTCATGCGCTAGTACAAAGGAATGGCCATATGTATCGGTCCTATGGTAAGGTTTGCGTCGAGGGTTGGGGCTAGGCCCCAACCCTATTCTCTGCCAACGAGACCAATATTTCAATTCAAATAAATTTAAACACATTATATTGGTAAGCAACACATGTGGGCGGGTTGGTAGCCCAGCCCTGCCAAAGGAATTTTCCCATACTAGAGGTCACGGGTTCGACTCCCATGGAGTCCATAACTTTTTCCCAAATTGTCCGACCAACGGAGGGGTACCACGTGGCAGCCCAAGACTGGGCCACGTGGCACCATGTTATTCACCAAATAACTGCCACATGTCAAAATTCAATTCAACCACTTATCTATCTACGTGTCTGCCCAGTCAACATCCATTGTACCTGCCACATCACTCAGTTGCCACATGTCGTACGGTTGTATGGACCTTTCCAAGTCAACCCATGCCACGTTTCACATTCAGACTCATCCACCTATCGGCTATCATGCCCAGTCAGCATGCCAACGCACCACTGCCATGTCATCTATATGGTTGTATGGACTGTATGGTCAACTACCACGTCAACACTGTAAGGACTGTACTGTCATCAAATTTTGTATGTTTGGAAAAACGAACAAATCGCGATATCTTTCGCATATGATGTTTGTTTAAGCCCGTTCAAGTTGCGTTGGGTTCATATCAATGAGGCCTACGCACATGTCCGTTTTGTAGCGATTCTAATAACTTTGATTTTTAGGCCTTCCTGGACCCATTTTGGCTCTTGGATCCATTCTTAATCACGCCTCCCCACTGAAGACCTTTTGGTCCTCCAAAATGTTACAAAATTGACCTTACTGATTACATACTCATAAAGATAAAACAAAACACTATGTTGTACAAAATGATGTTATAACAGGTCATCATTACAACATGTGTGATTACATTAATGGAAGCAAAATACAATGAAGTTGTGACATCCACTTCTGGTAAAACCAAGTGAATGGTTTATTTCCTTCATGTTGTTCCTCTTTCTTCACTGGTACTGCCTCTTCCTTTGTGAGTACATGCACAATCATTTTGTCCTTCTTTGGACGAAGCTCTGGATTAAGCTTCCAACATTTAGCCTTTTGATGTCCACCCCTGTTGCAATAAGTGTAGTGGTTTTTTGGCATCCAAACTTGTTTTCCCTTCTCTTTCTTCCGTTGTGTAGTGGAGTCTTTATGTCGTGTCTCCTTCTTGGTCGACAAAAATTTCCTGTACAAATATTGTCTCTTCCAACACTTGGCCACACAATGCTTAGGTGAATGATAAAACGTACAAGGATACATATTCCACAAGTTTTGGATTACATGATTATGCTTTTTATAATAAAAAAGAGATTTGGAACAACCATGACCATTATATCTTTTTTGCTAGTCTTCACTTTTCTTTGGAGATGACTTGCATTCACTATCACCATCATGGATTGATACACCATGACCTTTCGTGAATTGTTCCTACAATGACTTAAGCTGGTCATTTGAAGCATCACTTGCTTCTAATGTTTTGGAGCATTCTCCAATCTCCTCTTCACCATATCCCAATCTTAAATAATGAGGTCTTTCCACAACCTCTATGATATTAACGATACCTTGGCCCTTATTTCCAAGGCCATTTCCTTCATAACCCATCTTAGTGAGCAATTTCAAACCTATACCTCTTGTATGTTTTTCAAATGCACCAAAAGAACTATTTTGATGGGAACAATGTGAAATTGATGAATGATTTCCACTACATACCTCGGAGATGATTTATGAATCAGGTGTAGAAGGAAATTCCTTCAATTCTTCTTCACTTGTGTCATTCTTTGAATATTTCCCTTTAACCGATATCTTTCGTTCCAAGTAATCTTCATACATCACTTTCACCATCTCTGCCATGGAAAAGAGAGTTTTTCAAAACTCTTTCTCATCTTGAGAAATTCCCTCTCCCGATGCCATATTCAGTTTTTCCCTAATAATCATGCAAACTCAAAAAACCAACCATCAAATAGATCTAATACCACTTGATCCGAAAATATCTTTTAAAGACTATGGTTGAGTTTTAAAACAGGTGTTCTTTAACCATTTAGGAATTGATGACAGATGAATAATTAAAGATGAAACACGGTAGACATAATCACATATACAGATCTACAAATAAGCATAAATAAACAACAAAGTTGATAACAGAGTTCGGAAATCTCGCCTACGTCTCCAAGCCTTTGTCTTAGTGGGTGAGGCTTTCTTATTTCTGTTCAAAGCTTCAACATTACATCATAAAAGTGCCAAAAGGATTACAAACTGATCTAGATTTGTTCTTCTAGATCTCAAGAACCCATCACAACTGACGGCACTAAAAACAGATGAACGAAGCTCCCAGAAATGGCCCGCAAAGTTGCTCTCCTCAATGGCTTCCCTGCATAAAAATGTATTTTCCTTTACAAATCTTCAGCATTTCTCCTCTGCTAAACCCCCTATGGTTGTCAAAAAACTCTAGTTTATATAGGCTTGAAGTTGGTAACAGACTCCCAACTTCCCCCCAAGATCTAGCCTCAAAACGGGCCCAAGATCCTCCAAAAATGGACTAAATCTCCCAAAACTGGTTAAAAATACATTAAAAATATTTATATATAGTTTAAAAAAACCACTTTGGGCCAAAATTAGGGTGCAACCCCCGATCCTCGGGCTCCTGGTCACCTGTGCACCCTCCATGTCTCCCTGGTCTGGCATTCATTTGCTGGCCCTTGGATTCCTGGCCCTGGTCATGTGGCGATGGCCCATATGGCTGCACCCTTACCTTACACGTGCCTGCTTTGGTTAAACCCTTGGTCGATAAGCTCCAGGTTACGCACCCTGGTCGACGGGCTAGCCTAGCCAACCAGGTGCTAACCCCACTATCTGCGCGAAATCCCAATCATATGGTACAGTCCCATGGTAAGCGTCGTCGGGCTAGCTGGAGTGGTCTCGCGTCGGTACAAAGGAATGGCCATATGTATTAGTCCTATGGTAAGGTTTGCATCGGGGGCTAGGGCTAGGCCCCATCCCTATTCTCTGCCGACAGGACCAATATTTCAATTCAAATAAATTTAAATGCATTACATTGGTAAGCAACACATGTGGGCAGGTTGGTATCCCAGCCCTGCCAAATCACTTTTCCTGGACCAAAGGTCATGGGTTCGACTCCCGTGGAGTCCATAACTTTTTTCCAAATTGTCCGACCAACAAAGGGGTACCACGTGGCAGCCCAAGACTGGGCCACATGGCACCATGTTATTCTCCAAATAACTGGCATGTGTCAACATTCAATTCAACCACTTGTCTGTCTATGTTTCTTTCCAGTCATCATCCACTGTACCTGCCATGTCACTCAGCTACCATGTGTCGTACAGCTGTACGGACCTTTCCATGTTAGCCTGTGCCACGTGTCACCCTTGCAGTGGTGCCACGTGTCACATTCAGACTCGTCCACCTGTCGTTTCTCATGCCCAGTCATCATGCCATAACACCACTACCACATCACATGTATGGCCATATGGACTGTATAGTCAGCTGCCACATCAGCACTGTATGAACTATACAGTCATCAAATTTTGCATGTTTGGAAAAATGAACATATTGTGATATCTTTCGCATACGACGTCTATTTGATCCCGTTCAAGTTGTGTTGGGT
Source organism: Picea sitchensis (assembly GCA_010110895.2). NCBI lineage: Eukaryota > Viridiplantae > Streptophyta > Pinopsida > Pinales > Pinaceae > Picea > Picea sitchensis. Next base: position 118,146 of record SNQJ01S0032219.1, read on the forward strand.
TCATATCGACGAGGCATACACACCCGTACATTTTGAAGTGATTCTGAGAACTTTTATTTTTAGGCCTTCTTGGACCCATTTTGGCTCCTGGATCCATTCTGGATCACATAATTAGGTTTATTTTTCAATTGAACCCTATATTGATCTTTGACATATTTCAAATATTTACCGATCCTCGAGGTGATTTTGGACTTGTTGAATAAATCACCAAACAAGCCAACCATATGGTCTATAAGATTATTTTTCAAATATTTATTCTGGCCATTCCATCGTGTGTGAATGGTGGGTTCGAATATCTCTAAATCCTTTTCGTGCAAGGTTCTGTAAAAAATATTGTTTCCTGGAAAATGATATGATAATTATATTAAAATAATATGAATGATGTAGGTTTCAATCAAATAGTAGAAATTATTTAACATATTCAAAAATATATGGGATTTGTGGTATCTTCAAGGGAACCAAGTTTTCGTCCACCAAATAGGTGATGGAGAGTGTTCGTGAGTTTTGAACATGTGTTTCCCTAGGATAACAATTCTATGGTTGTGTAGAACCAATATCATCATGATATTCTCCT
>SNQJ01S0032219.1:138198-151464 GCA_010110895.2 Picea sitchensis
TTCTATTTCAGTATCTCTCTGCTTTTTCAAGAAGGCTAATTCTTCTCTTTGAAGTTTCAAAGTATTCCACATTTCTTTGACTAAGATCTCTTTTCCTTTTATTTCTTCTTCCAATAAAAATATAGCATTGTCCAGAGTGTTATATGGTTGGACAGAAGAATCATGGAGGACTAGAGCTTTTCCTTTTCCATCTTGTGTATTTGTCTTAGTAACCTGTAGTGAGGGAATACTGGAATGTCTGGATTCAAATTCAGCATCCGTGGGAGTATAATGGTGAATATTCACCACGCTTGGCTGCTGGAGGGACTGAATTTGAGAGTTAAGCTGGTCTAATTGAGAAGAATAATGGTCATATAAGGAAAATTGACCAGGTGTGAGCACAGAGAGTTTAGACTGGAGAGTGGCTCTTTGTTGAATGAGAGAATTAATATCTATAAAAGAAGACATCATTTTAATGTCAAGGAAGTTTAATTCTTCAAGCTGAGATGAATCAAAAGAATGATTGGAAATGGTAGGGGACTCAGGTTGTGAAGTATCACCTTCATCATCAGAAGCTTCCGAAAGTGATAAATATTCACCTTCTGAGCAGTTGGATTCAAAGGAAAAGCTCTAGTCCTCCATGATTCTTCTGTCCAACCAGATAACACTCTGGACAATGCTATATTTTTATTGGAAGAAGAAATAAAAGGAAAAGAGATCTTAGTCAAAGAAATGTGGAATACTTTGAAACTTCAAAGAGAAGAATAAGCCTTCTTGAAAAAGCAAAGAGATACTGAAATAGAAAAAAGAAATCTTCTCAGAAAATACAGAGACTGGATTCTTTGAAAATAAAATGTTGAAAGGATTTGATGATAGGATTGTCATTGTTGTACAAATAAAAGCCTCCGACTACCTACAATATAATTTAGATGCTCAAGTAGACACTGGTGCTATGAAATCATGTGCAAAGCATGGAGCCATTCCTGAATACTATTGGCAGAATGTTGATTTATCCTTTAGAGCTGTCAATAAGATAGAAATGAAAATTAAGCACATCTGCCCTGACTTTCCTATTTATATTTAGAACCAGAAAATCCCAGTGACTCTCTACAGTTTTGATACAGGATCTGATATATTGTTAGGTCAGGACTTTGTAAATAAATGCTTGCCACTAACAGTTGGTCATTCTGAGATATTAATAACCAGAAATGGAAAAACAATTAAAGTACCCAGCAAGACTGATTTTGAATGCAGAATAAAAGAAAGACCTACTGAAAAAATGGTAGAACATTCTACTAGCAGTCTGATAAAAATCCAGAAGATTATCAAAAATGTAAATATTCATGGATCAGAAGTAATCAAAGAAATGAGATTTATTCTGAGCAAAAAAGGGGTAAACCTAGAATGGTCATAAATTACAGAGCACTCAATGCTGCTCTTTTGCCTTTGAGATTCCCCTTGCCAAATAAGGAGTTATTATTCTCTAGAATTGGAAGATGTAATGTCTTCAGCAAATTTGACTTAAAGAGTGGATTTTGGCAGATTGGAATTGTTCCAGCTGACAGGTACAAAACGACATTTGTAGTTCCTCAAGGTCAATACCAGTGGAGAGTAATGCCCTTTGGTCTGAAAAATGCTCCTTCAGAGTTTCAGAAAAGAATGGATGATATTTTCAAACATTTTTCATTTGTCATTGTATATATAGATGACTTACTTATTTGCTCTGTAGATATAAAACAACATGTACAACATTTACATAAAGTCTATGATTTATTGTTCAAGCATGGTCTTGTGCTCAGCAAATCAAAGCTGTGTTGGGCACAAACAAGGATAGAATATCTTGGACTAATACTGTCTCAAGGATTAGTAGAGCTCCAAGATCATGTGCTAAAAAAAATTAGCTGAATTTCCAGATGAGATTTTGGACAGTATGCAGCTACAAAGATTTCTAGGATGTTTGAATTACATCAGATAGTTCTATGAAAATCAGGCCAAGGATGTAAGAATCCTACAGAAAAGACTGAGTAAGTCTTTACCCTGGAATTATAAAATGACCCAGGCTTTCCAAATCATTAAACAAAAGATCCAAAATCTACCCAGTTTGCATCTTCCAGATCTGTCCATGAAATTAATTCTTGAAACAGATGCTTCTCATGAAACATGGGCAGCAGTTCTTCTTCAGAAAAATGGACCTAAATTAGAAGAAGTATGCATGTATAGTTCTGGGAGTTTTAGTGAAACAGAGTCAAAGTATCCCTCATCTCATAAAGAGATTCTAGCTGTAAAAAATGGAATCAAAAAGTATAGAATGTTTCTCAAGCCAGTCCATTTTATAGTTAGAACTGATTTAAAGCATATGAAAGGGATGTTGACTAATCATAAGTTACTGGAACAGGGTAATAACAGGGTTCTGCGTTGGAGTCTCTGGTTAGAAGGATATGATTTTGATATTGAATATAAACCAGGGAAAGAAAATTGTATTGCAGATCTGTTAACCCGAGAAGCCTCACCAAATAAAGATCAAATCAAAATATTAAAATGGCTTCATCCTCCCTGAATGCTATATCCAGGGAAGCCCCTCCAGGATTCAAATGGATCTTGGTTTGTACAGAATGTAAATACTGCTTATGTTTTGATTGTTTGGCTTGTTGCATAAAGAATAGTCCATCTAGTTTACAAATACTAGAAGCTTGGATTGATAAAACTAGTGGATTAGTTTCATTCAGCAGCTACTTCAAAGAGCAAAGAGATTTATTCAGAGGAATAATGACTGGTGGTCCTCATCAAGGACAAGTTTATATTAGCCTCTATACTCAATATTTGACATATCAGGATTATTGTATGATTCTTCATCAGATTAAATATGATGGCTGTATTTGGCTAACATTTGAATGTGATATGTTCAAAGATCATTATTATTCATGGTCAGGATGGCTGTATCTACTGTTTTGGCAGCTTTTCCCCAGATATGCAGACTTCTTCAGTCAGACAGATCAAGAAGCCTTTAAGATTTGGTTTCATGCAGAAGTTTGTGAAGCCGCCCAACATGAAGCATGGTTTGTATTTAGTTTATCTTATATGGGTAGCAAGCTTCTTTATGCTCCATCTACATCTTCTACCGGTCCTTGCTAATATTACCAACAATTTTTATGGTAATACTTGTGTACCAGAAAATGAACTTATTCCAGCAATGCAAGGTTCCCCATTTTACAAATCTTTCAGCGGGCTTCCTCCTTTCTCTTCAGATCACAGTTCTCCACCATCAAGTCATGATTATAACAATGACTTCTCTTTTGATTCAGTTGCTGAATATAATATTCAGAATATGTTAGAAGCGTGATGGACCCATGAGTCCTATATTGTAAATAAAGTTTGTCTGCCATTTGAATAAAGTTTGTAATAATTCATGTCTATCGGGCCGACAGTGGTGTCCCGACGGTTCGTGGGTTTCGTAAACTCCATAGTGTAAGAATCTTTGCTTTAGTCCATGTCATAGTACTAAAGTAGTCTTGTCCTCTGTAAAGTTATTATGGGTCCCCATATGGCCGAGCCTCCAAGGGATGAGATAACAGTTGTAGTCCAACAGCTGCCCCATCTAGAGTTTTCGGAGAATCTTTTGTAACTGGCAGTTGCCCGTAACTCATTACCGGGAACTGGCTAGATTTTATATAAATAAGTGCTTCATCTCCTCATTTCGGTATCCGAGAATTGAGTCGAGAGAGTCTAGTAAGAGTGTTGTGTCGAGCAGTGTGTATGCTCTTTGCTTCTCTTGCCTTCGGGATCCTGAGTTAGCAAATCAAAAACACTGATCTCATTTGTAATATATATATAGTCCTGTCCGCTCTGATGTGCGTACTTTGATAAATTGGTATCAGAGCTAGCCAAGTCAGAGATAGTATTTTCCTTTGCAGTGTGCCATAAGCCTGGTTGTTCCTTGTATTTAAGTATACAGGATAGATGCCTGAATGCCCTGCAATTCTGAGCAAATATATCTCGCCCTGTGTTTGTAAATTCATGCCTCCTGCATAATTCTGTAATTGAGAGTAATTTTAATATAAAAGAGTTTTGAAGTTCTGTTATTATGATCGAGCCTTGTGTTTGAAAAGTCTAGTTGTAAGACGTGCAATGTTCGGATAAAAGACGTGATTCAACTGGAAGCTGTCGCAGGATACGTAAGCATTTATTATCAGCAATTTCGTGTCATTGAATAGGCCTCTGCTATTGAATAGGCTCTGATAAAAGAGAAGCATTGAGTTCTCTGTAATTTATGACCATTCTAGGTTTACCCCTTTTTTGCTCAGAATGCTTGTTAACATAAAATGTTGGACAAGCCCATGGACTTCTACTATTCTCTATGAGTTTTCTCTGCAACAAGTCTTGAATCTCCTTTTTACAGTACTCAAGCTCAGTAGGAGACATGTGATTAGCAGAGGCCTTTTGTGGTTTTGGGATGTAATCTTCCCTATAAGGCAGATTTACAAAATATTGTTCTCTAGTCCAGAAGGCATCTGGATAATCAGAAGTGCAATCATTTTCGATCTTCTCTTTGATTTCTTTGATTACTTCTGATCCATGAATATTTACATTTTTGATAATCTTCTGGATTTTTATCAGACTGCTAGCAGAATGTTCTACCATTTGTTCAGTAGGTCTTTCTTTTATTCTGCATTCAAAATCAGTCTTGCTGGGTACTTTAATTGTTTTGCCATTTCTGGTTATTAACATCTCAGAATGACCAACTGTTAGTGGCAAGCATTTATTTACAAAGTCCTGACCTAACAGTATATCAGATCCTGTATCAAAACTGTAGAGAGTCACTGGGATTTTCTGGTTCTGAATATAAATAGGAAAGTCATGGCAGATGTGCTTAATTTTCATTTCTGTCTTATTGACAGCTCTAAAGGATAAATCAGCATTCTGCCAATAGTATTCAGGAATGGCTCCATGCTTTGCACATGAGTTCATAGCACCAGTGTCTACTTAAGCATCTAAAGTATACTGTAGGTAGCTGGAGGCTTTTATTTGTACAACAATGACAATCCTATCATCAAATCCTTTCAACATTTTATTTTCAAAGAATCCAGTCTCTGTATTTTCTGAGAAGATTTATTTTTCTATTTCAGTATCTCTCTGCTTTTTCAAGAAGGCTAATTCTTCTCTTTGAAGTTTCAAAGTATTCCACATTTCTTTGACTAAGATCTCTTTTCCTTTTATTTCTTCTTCCAATAAAAATATAGCATTGTCCAGAGTGTTATCTGGTTGGACAGAAGAATCATGGAGGACTAGAGCTTTTCCTTTGCCATCTTGTGTATTTGTCTTAGTAACCTGTAGTGAGGGAATACTGGAATGTTTGGATTCAAATTCAACATCTGTGGGAGTATAATGGTGAATATTCACCACGCTTGGCTGCTGGAGGGACTGAATTTGAGAGTTAAGCTGGTCTAATTGAGAAGAATAATGGTCATATAAGGAAAATTGACCCGGTGTGAGCACAGAGAGTTTAGACTGGAGAGTGGCTCTTTGTTGAATGAGAGAATTAATATCTATAAAAGAAGACATCATTTGAATGTCAAGGAAGTTTAATTCTTCAAGCGGAGACGAATCAGAAGAATGATTGGAAATGGTAGGGGACTCAGGTTGTGAAGTATCACCTTCATCATCAGAAGCTTCCGAAAGTGATAAATATTCACCTTCTGAACGGTTGGAGACCATATCCCATTCAGCTGGATCATATTGAGTAGAAAACATATCCATGATTTTAATATGGGTCTTGGTCTTGGACCGCAGAGGACACTGAGATGCCCAGTGGCCAGGCTTTTTACAGATGAAACAATGGGATTGCCTAGACCTATTATGTTGTGATCTACGTTTAAAGTAAAACTTTCTTTTAGGTTTAAACATTCGAGGATTTTTGAAAGTTTTATGTTTCTATTGACAATCACAAACGGGTTTTGACCATTTCTTCTGAGACTTTTTGTGATGTGAGCATCCAAAACTGGAGGTCTCATTGTAGATTTCACAAACTGAAGAATCAAATCCTAGATGCTTTTTCAAGGATTTAGCTGTCTTCTTTCGCACACACTCTTCTTGGAGAGCGGTGACTATCTGTTCTTGCAATCCTGCAAGAGACAGAGTTTCTATGTCAATTTCTAAGTCTTCTAGTCTTTTTCTGACTAGATCAGGAACTTTACACAGAAGGGATTGCATTGTTCAGAAATACTCCTGCAACTTCTTTAGATCACATAGTTTTTGGCTCATAAACATATCAGCATAATGACTCATATTAACCCGAATATCTCCATAAAACTCATGAACTACAACTTTAATTAGTTCATCTATGGGTTTATTATGCTGAAGAACTCTTAACTTACTGTTATCAGAGATTCTTTCCCACCAAAAACTTAAGTTCCCAGTAAATCCCCATGTTATACGCAGGGCTAAATCACTCCATGTGACTTTATCTTTAAATAACATTTTTTGTGTTTTTGCCCATGCATGCCAACCTTGGATCATGGTCTCTATCTCAAGCTTACTTTTACAATCAACATTTGAGACAGGAGCTGTATCAGTATGTTTGATAGACGCTTAGGGTTGTCCATCAACATCCATAGGAGCTTTCTTTGATCCAGTGTACCTAGCATTACACCATTGTTCCCATGCAGAGGTTCTAGAAGAACCTGCCTGACTAGATTCAGGTTTCTCTTATTTTTCTTCTCCATCCATTGCTTTAATGGAGAAACATTGGTCAGTGTTAATCTGTACAAGGGCTAACTGGTTAGATAAGTTTTTAGCTTGCTCTATCTTGGTTCTAAGATCTTCTCCTTGTGATTGAACCAAGGATAACTTATCTCGAGCTAGCTGACAGACTTCTGCAATCCTAATCAAAGTAGGATTTTTGAGAGTATTAACCAGCTTCTTTAATGCTAGTGCTCTACCTTCAGAGGGAGGAGAAGAGCTAAAGAATGAAAAGGATGCATCATTAGTAGGAGGCAGAACAGGAGAAGTAGGTTGAGATTCCATTGCATGTCCTACTTTTAGATTCTCGACTGCTTTCCCAATAATATCAAGCTTCTCAAGAATAATATGCAACTGTGTTTTCAGATCATCTTGTTGTTGGGTGCTCTGGTCAAGATCTGAATGTAACCCATTCATATGACCTTTAGTCTTCATTACATCTTGGGCTATATCATCAATATTTTGAGCTAAACACACAGATTGATAGTTTGCATAATTTTGCATTGTAATAATATCTTGAGGAGGCTCTGCATCAGTCTTTCTATATTGTATGAATTCTAAATCTGCTACCATATTGTTTTGAAATTTTGGCATATGGCTGCCTGGTCCCAAATATCTATAAGGACGTTCAGTTTTCTTATCTTTACCACTCCTTGGGAGAGGGTAATCCATCATCTTGATGGTTGGGACAACAAATTCCAGGCATTCAGAACAATCAGGATGTTGGCCATGATGCTCGACCTTGTTCTCGTATGTCTCAAAATTCTTACGAAGAACTGGAGCAGAAGTTAGATTTTCTTGAGGACTAGGTTCTTGGACTGGTAGATTCTTTTTGCAATAATAACAGTCTTTAGAACCTTTCTGATGATTTAGCAGATGATCATCTAACTTAGATCTTCCTAATACTGGGTTATATACAGGAGTTCTTGGAGGAGAATGTACAGGGGTGTATCTGACAGAATCAGATCTTGAAGTGCTTGCAGACAGATTAGACAGTTGTCTGTTAAGATCTGTTATTCTCTGACTTTGTGACTTCCCTAGCTTTAAAACTGGATGACCAGCAGGATTTATAGAAACTATAAGTTCTTTAGGCATAGGGAGTGGTTGTCTAGCAGAGATTGGTTCATATTCTGCAGACCATTCTTCAATTTCTGTTAACTGACAGAAACCAAGAGAAAGAGGAGAAACGTTTCCAAGGCCAACCACCATGCTTTCAGACATAGCGCGTTTAAGAAGATGTGGATTTAATAATGGCATAGTTGTGGAAACAAACCGGAGAAAGATGGAAGAATGTAATTGGGCGATCTTTGACCCTTCAGCCATGTTGAAGCCTGCAAATTGGACATAGGCTTGCAAGAGGGAATTTATATATGGATCGCGCAAAGAGACTTGATATCTGGGCAAAGCTGAATACCAAGCAGGACTATTATGAAGTGGGGCTTGAAAACCAGAGATCAAGGCGTCCTGAAAGGTATTATGACGGGAGTCTATTATACATGTAAGAACTGAAGTGTTAAGACCAGGGCGGACCAGTGGATTAGTGCCGAACTGGAGTAACCCAATATGGATATATTCATACGCATTAGCTAGACCCCATTGGATATCAGCTTCTTTGATCAAAGGAATTTGGTACATGGTTTGGCCGAGAGAGATAGGTATGTTTACAGAACAATATCTAATTAAAGTAGTAGCTTTAAATTTGAAGAAGGGAAGTTCATAAATATCTTTTGCAGGAATCTCAGGCATGCACCAGTTGGGATCTGGCTCATATTCCTGGGCTAAGACACGATCATCATATAAAGTATTACTACTGCTTTGACTTAATAACTTCTTATACCATTTACTAGGCTTATATGTAGCTAGAGAGGAAAGATCATGAGATGAAGAATCTTTAGGAGCAACCATTATGATCTACTGCTACTTTTGACAAAGTCCTTAAAATGTTGCAGGTAAACAATAAGATAAAAGGTAAGCTTCAACTTACAAAGTGTCTAAGACACTGGAAACAACAGAGGCCTATTCAACGCCACGAAATTGCTGATAAGAAATGCTCACGTATCCTGCGACAGCTTCCAGTTGAATCACGTCTTTTATCCGAACATTGCACGTATTACAACCAGACTTTTCAAACACAAGGCTCGATCATAATAACAGAACTTCAAAACTCTTTTATATTAAAATTCCTCTCAATTACAGAATTATGCAGGAGGCATGAATTTACAAACACAGGGCGAGATATATTTGCTCAGAATTGCAGGGTATTCAGGCATCTATCCCGTATACTTAAATACAAGGAACAGCCAGGCTTATGGCACACTGCAAAGGCAAATAATATCTCTGACTTGGCTGGCTCTGATACCAATTTATCAAAGTACGCACATCAGAGCGGACAGGACTATATATATTACAAATTCCTTCTTGAAAAAGCAGAGAGATACTGAAATAGAAAAAGAAATATTTTCAAAGAATCCAGTCTCTGTATTTTCTGAGAAGATTTCTTTTTCTATTTCAGTATCTCTCTGCTTTTTCAAGAAGGCATTTGTAATATATATATATAGTCTTGTCCGCTCTGATAATGAGGGGAATAGTTTCAATACTTGAGAGTAAAAATTAAATTTGTAAAATGCATTCCTACTCAAAGGGGTATATAAAGATGTGTGTGTTGTTGGCTTGGATTTAATAGTTTCCTTTCTCCTTCCTTTTATGTGGAGAAGATAATAATGGTATTAATGTTAAAGTTTGACTTAACCTTGGTTAAGGAGGAGGAGGTGTATTTCATGTACATGGAATGATTTGCAATTTTAATGATATATGGTCTTCATTGAAAAATATTTAAAATTATATAAGAAATCTTAGGGATTTTTCTCTAAGGATAGAGTGATTGTACTTCTAATTGTGAAAGGTTTCATCAAAGTTAAATCTTGTGATCAATATGGAAACAATACAAGTCACTAGTAAAGGACCCTAGTTCATGAAGCGTGAGCTCTCWTTATGAGGACATGGCACCCTAGATTTAAAACCTAAAAACAAAATTTATGTCAATGATGTTGATATGGGTTAGGTTGCATAGTTACCCCTTGGAACATTGGGATTATCTAAGTTTAAAATTCATTGGTAATACTTTGGATACATTTATGACCACAACATCAAAAACCAATAATTATGTTCCAATCCATATATTTGAAGCAGTATTTATGTTGATTTAACCAAAAGTTTTTCTAGCCAAATTGTGTTTGAGAGCGGAGATAGAACATAGGCATAACCTATGGAATACAAACATGTTCCCTTCCATTGTAAAGTTAATTTTGACCATGAACATGTGAAGAACACATTTATTTTCACTATAGAGTTTCTTTTTACCATTGATATGTGGAAAACAAACTAAATTCTAAGTTTTTTCTATAATGGACTTTCTAGTGATCTTGTATTTAAAGAAAGTCTTCACAGAATACCAAAGAGAGAAATAGTATTCCTTCTTGTGGAAAGATTAAAAAATGACCACCATTGGGGGGGAACCTGCACTTATAACTCTAGCAATTGTTTTTGTTCTATCTTTAGTGATATGAGACAAAGGCATTGATATGATCACGACTCCATGATCCAAGAGGATCCAAAATGCTAAAAAATTAATCTTCTCAAATGCTAATGAAAATGAATTCATTGCATAGAGATCGATGAGATATTTCCAATGGCACATAAATCACCTCAAACAGATATCATATGAGAAAGTTATGGCTTTTCAAAGCTTCAACAAAAATAAGGGAAAATAGCAAAATGGAGGTTTCCACATTGCAAGCCCACAGGATGCCAAATGGCAAGCCCACAAGATTCCATGTGGAAATCCATACAAATGACAGGGAACATGGTGATGTCATGATGATGTGGCATCATAAGAGTCTTCCACATGTCACTCAGTTTTGGCATTTTCGGCACCCAACCAGTAAAAATTTGCCACGTATCATTTGTATGAATGACGTGGAATCTGTACTGTCCACATGGCACCACTAAAAGGGTGGCACATAGCAGGCCATACAGTGACATGGTAGGTGATAGGTGGTAGTATGATGATGGTGTGGCATTGGCATGTGGTAGTTGACATATGCAGGTTGATTGCGCGCTGACATGGTACTAATTGTACAATAGGTGGACCAACCAGAGGATGTCACATGGCATCCTATGATTGGATAATATTGGATAATAAGTATAAAATTTGTTTCAGATCGGTAGGGTTTGAACCCCTAACCTCGTCGAAAATCAATGACTTCGACTAACCGTTCGAACCAATCCTGTTACCACGACGATTGGTTAGTTCATTGGGGATATATGTGTGTGTGTGTGTGTGTGTGTGTGTTTCTTATTGCAATATTCCAAAAAGGGGGGCGAGGTCCACAGGTTCGACCCTGTGACCTCCGCCTAGTTAACTCAACGAACTTACCAACGCGCTATATATAGTGTTTGTTTTAAACCACCAAATGAATTTTATTTTAGTTGTTGTGAGTATATAGGGAGTTAGGTGGGGTTCGACCCTTGACCTCCTCTATTTAAACCGGTTCTTGAACCAATGCATGGGAGATTTATTTCCATGCAAAGAAGAGAGTGGGGTTGCATTGGAATGTGTGCAGAGACATATTTGTTCTTTTGTGCTTGCATAGTTTTTCATGCCATAGAGATCTTTGAGAGAAATATAAGGTGTTTATAGTGAAAAATTTCAGTTTTCTGAGGTGGTGTCGATTTTGACAATTACACTTGTGTTTGAGCAACATATCAGAAGGTCATTATAAAATAAGCATATTTGAACATTAATAGAGCATTCTATCGATTTGAAGCAGATCCGAAGATGTATCCCAAGATGGGTGAACTCCATTATCAACTTGTGTAATGTGCCTTGGTCTTTATTGTTAATATGTCTCTCCATGTTGACATTTTTATTTCCACAATTTATTATCAGTTAATGATTTTTTTGATAAGTAATGGGTTTTCACATGATATTTTGAAAATAGTCAAGATGATCTTAATTTGCTAAATCTAGTCGAATGTTAATGTTTGCTCAAGAACTATTTTGACATCTGAGGATTTTCAGATCATGTGGTATCAGAGCTATTTTGACGTGTATTTGCAGGTGAATGCTGATGAGGTCCAAATTCAAGCTTGGTGAAGGATTGTTTGAAGAGTAAATTCCTAAGATTGGTTCAAGGCGTGCATTTTGAAAGCAAGAAATGGCTTCAACAAAAGACAGGGATTCTTCTAATACAAATCCATTTGGTACTGAAGACACATTATTTTCTGCGATCATGGAAATGAAAGCCATGGTGGAAGAAATGTATGAGGATCGAAAGAAGGACAAGGGGGAAAGTACATCAGTAAAAAATGAAGCAGTTAAAGGAGAAGGAGAAGGTGAGGAACCTCCATATTTTCCTTCACACTCATCATCATCATCATATTCTTATGATGGAAGTGAAAATTCTTCTCATAAGAGGAAAAACCATTCTAAGAAGTCTTCTCATTTTCATGATTTGTTTTTGTTAAAGCTAGAAGTAAAGTTTGATTTTCCTATTTATGATGGAGAGTTGAATGTAGAAAAGTTGGATAATTGGGTCAAACAAATTGAAGTATATTGCAGGGTACAAAAAATCATAAAGGACACTGCAAGGATACAGTTGGCTACTCTTCACTTGAGCGGTAAAGATTTGACATGGTGGGAGAGCCAGACACAAGATGATCTTATTCAACATGGTAAAATAATTTCTTCTTGGATTAAATTTGTTGTTGCATTAAGAAATAAATTTGATCCATTAGCTTATATGCAAACATGAATGATTGGTTATCAACATTAAGACAAGCAAAAGGGAAAAATGTTCAATCTTATACACACGAATTTAAGAGAAAGACATTGTGTTTGGGAATTCCATTACATAGTCCTGAAACTCTTCTAAAATACATTGGTGGTATGTATTCCTATATTCAACATATTATATTAATGTTTAATCCTACTAATATTGACGAAGTGCAGTACAATCTACTCATCTTGAAGCTAGCAAAGGAAAACATGTTGTCGAGGATGTATCAGGGGAGCCACATGGATTCGAGGAATAGTCGAAGTAAAAAGGGAAGTGTAATAAGACATCTACAGTGAACAAGGATGAAGAGAATAAGCCTACCTGTGATCACTACGAGAAAAAAAGACATGATGAGAAGCGTTTTTGGAAGTTTCATCTAGAATTGAATGCAAAATGGGCTCATCCTAGGAATGGTAAAATCAAGACCACGACCATAGTTCAGGATCTTGGATCAGATTCTAAGGATGAAACTAAGCTTACAACTATGGGGATCATAGGTAAATATTTTGTTGTAATTTTTTGTTCATGTGCGTCTTCTGCAAAGTCTAAAGTAATCCCTGATGGAAGGAAAATTGATGCAGGAGCATTAGTTCGACTTCATGGTGGAGTGGGCACATGTTGTGATCTAGAACAGCATTTTGAGTTTAAATGAACAATAGGTTAAACAAATCTATATTCCATTAATCTAAGTAGATAGCCTTGTTGTCAAAATTAG
>SNQJ01S0032220.1:15693-54579 GCA_010110895.2 Picea sitchensis
AATTTTATTAAGAAGAAACACTTCCAACCTAGTGATTGGGCTTTGTTGTTTGAATCCCAATTTAAAACCTTCAAAGGAAAACTTACCACTCAGTGGTTGGGTCCTTACAAGATAGTCACCATGTATGATAATGGGGTTGTGAAAATCGAAACAATTGACGATAGACAAGTCTCCTTTGTAGTAAATGGACACCGAATCAAACTTTATCACATGACCATTTCCAAAGAGGATTTTCTATAGGTCATGTCAACTGAAAAGGAATTGGCCTTAGTAGATGGGTAAGTCCCCCCTTGTTCTTGATTTTTTTTCTGAATTTTCGACTATTTATATGTAAATAATTTTGAATTTTGTTGATAAATAATTCTAGAGACTTTTGTAGGTATTTATTTCACCAGGAGTAGACAGTTTCAAGGAAATATAAAAGAAGGATTTTTCTTCAAAACATTGCTATATTTGGACATTGTTGTCTGCTAAGCATCAAATGAATAATGACTTGCTGTAATTAGCCATATTTTTGCAAAGACTTTCATCTTCTTTTTCTCAATTAATCTTAAATAGGAGTTTCTCTTGAACCTTCACCACTCTATAAGGAAGTGATACCTTAACCATCAAGCTTAGAGGTCTCTAGTGCAATTTCCCCAAGAAATTTGAGTAAGTGAGTAAATTATCTTTATTAAAGAGTAACAACGAGGTCTAATTAACAGCCAACCATGGAAACATAAAAAAAAGAAGAAAGTGAGTTGAGCCTAAAGACACCTTTCTGTTCTTTCCCAATGGTACCATCCACTACACACTAAAAATACTTGATTATATCATATCTTTAGATAGGCTACGCCCGCTTAAGTACCCCTTACATCAAGAAAATCACTAAGGAATATATAATGGAAATTCATCCTCTAACATAAATACCATCCCAATTAAAAAAGAGAAAAAAAATTATTTTTAGAGATGTCCCCCCATATTCTTGCATAAAGCAATATTATATTAAAATATTAAAATATGGAGGGCATGTCTTTGAGGGTGTAAGAGGCTAACCCACTGGGATACTGAACATGTCTGCTGGAAGCAGGTACCATCATGTGGTATGACTAGGTAAACCTGTCAGACTATTGAACATGTTTGCTGGCAGGGAGGCATTCTACCTAGCGAGGATGATAATCTGACAAAAAATAAATAACAAATTTAAACTTGTCCTGATGTACGACATTACTTGTAGACAAAGATGACACGAAGTATGTATGGTTAAGCTAAGGTTAATGAAATCCATAAATTTTCCATTAGGAACTAACTTTGAGACTATCTTGAAACTCTCTTGCCTACCTATTCTTATATATAGATAGGATCTCTTATCCTATTGGTGGGGCCATATTCTAACTGTCTCGTCAGACCGATATGTGAAATTTATCTCTACATTTAACAAGTTGTAAATCTTCGTCTATTGGGAGAATTGATTGGTTTCCTATATTTTTTATTGTGAGGTGTCACAATAATTAGGTGTGGGGGAGGGGTTTCATGAGTTGACAAATAATAATACTGCCTAGAAGAAGTAAAATCTTTGTAAAAATATTTGTGTATTGTTTTCATGACACATGCTATGACATCAACAACTATTTTATTTTTGAAATGCTAATTCCCTGTGTGTTATAAACTGTTGTACATTTCCTTAACAAGACCACTTAACTGGTTTATTTTTGTTACAAACTTTTCATTACAGAGTTGAGATTACATGCCTTATGCGAGATAAAGGAACATATTGAGTGAGCACGATGGAAAAAAAATAATAATGGAATACTCTACCTCTTCTGCTATTCACTGTGACTGTCAAAATCATTCTAAGACTGCAGGTTGTGGATAAAACATCCATTACAGGAGGAATAAAATTGCATTTCGCACAGAGGTACCATATGGAGTTCTGTATGAGGTGCCATTTCAAATACCATATGAGGTGTTGGATGACGTGTCATATGAAATTTCAAACTATAAGTATACACCAGTAACTGTCCACAATTTTAGGTAACCAGGAATTAATTGCATTTATTTGAATTAGTTCATGGAAATTAAGATTAAATGATGCAATCCTTAGACATTTTTATGATCAAATTTCCAAGTTAAATACTTGGACATTGATCTAAACTCTTCATCATTACGATTTCCTCCCAAAACATGCCTTCAAATTCGAAATCGACGCACTCATGCTCACACATGGAAACTCGTGCATGTGAATTCATTGATGAATGCAACCATTTCCACCTAGGTGCACTAAAAAATAGAGGGATCTCTCAATTGGTTGTCCCATTTATTCGTTACACTCACCCTCTTCTCATTGCGCTCGACCTCTATCTAATTACGCTCAGTCTCTTCCTAATCATGCCCATCCTCTGTTGAATTCCTCCTCTATCCATTTCTCCACACTGTCACCATGCCCAAACGATATGATGCATCCTCATATGCTGACCTCTTTTCCATCCCCGAGTCCGCACAGTGCAGGGAAGTGTTCCTTCAAATAGGATGGGGGTCATTCTTGGCTCATTTGCAGGGCCACAATGACGATGTTTCGATGCAATTATCCCTCCAATCTGATGGAAACATGGCACACGTGGCCTCTCTCACCTTTTTGGTCTCTGAGGAATCCATTTCCTTAGCCACAAAGCTTCCAAGAGTTGGTGATAGATGGTTTAAACACCACCAATTTCCATGATCGAGGTATAATAGGGTTTTCAAACATGAATCTCAGAATATCTATGGAGCTAAGGGATACTGCAAGGAGTGGATCAAAGAGGAGATAATTAACCCACTCAAAGTCATAACTATATTGATCACTTGTGAAGGTAGATATTTCATCTTTAAATCCTGTCACTTTCAATTATTAGCTCACTTTTAGTTCGATAAGCCATTGAATTTTCCCTTTTACTTCTTAAAGAGTCTTGAGAATATGTCTTCCCAAGTAAGGAAGAATGTAACCAATCCCCATAACAACCTATTTCACCATGGCCTTATCAAACTACTTTTCTTAGCCAAGTTGGAAAAATAGGGGAAAACATGGGATGAGTTCATTTACCAATTTTCAAACCCTCATCTTACAATCAATACTAGCAAGAAGATACTTGATCTAGGGACTGTTACTCCACCCAAACCATATTCTCTAAAGACTCCAAACCCTCCTTCTCAAGCTATTCCTTTACCATACAAAAAGTATAAGAAACTTGTTGATACCCCTGCAGCCTCATCGGGAAAGAATACTAAGAAGCCTATTGCTAACCCCCCAATGCCTTCAATGTCTATTGATCCTATACCCAAATCGTTACAAGAGGTAATTGAACAAGACTTCCCTATGGTCCCCACAAATAGGATATGAAATAATCGATTTAATAGAGGATATTTTCGAAAGAGTACTCAAAATACAAGAGGAAAACCTTATGAAAAAGCCCCGACCACTTTAGACCCTATCCAAATATTCTCCAATCTCGAAAGCCCTAAAAAACAACTTAGGGATGTGTCTACAGAAGAATTGAAGCCTCATAGAAAGACAAAATCTAATCCTACTTCTCCTCATAAACCCCCTATTACTCCTACCTCATACATGCCTACCCCAGACCCTAAAACTAATAGACTTTCTACATATTTCAAGGGATCTAAGCCCTCCTCCGAGATATTTGATCTTGCTCCAACCATTGAAAAGATACAACATGAAAATGATCAGTTTCTGCAACAATTGGAAGAGAGGAAGACTTTAAACAAGCATCTTCACCATGACAATGCAGTACTCCAAGCAAAGGTGAATTCCCTTCAACGATTGGTTGATGAAATTACCAAAACCAATCGCAATCTCAGGCCACAATTGAAACAACATAAGAAGGACAAGACAAAATCTTCAGGGAAAGAGGGAGAATCTTCTAAAGATAATCCTTCTCAACAATTTTAGTCATGTGCGGAAATTCATTTTCATTTGTAGTGGGACCTACAAAATCTTAGGTGTGGGGGTAATGTTGGGCTCGTGATTTGGATAAATTAATGATGATGATTAGATCCTTTTTGTTCGGTATTATATGTGTATTTTACTATTTTGAAGAAGTTTTGAAGGATTCTTATACCAAATCGTCATAACTTATACCAGGTACGTATAATTGAAGTTTTGTGATGGTTTTAAGTTTAAATTAGCATGATTTAATGATTCCAAAGAGCTAATGCATGATCTGTTTTTCACAAGGAAAAATCGCATAGTGTTTTTCCATCTAGCAGCTCATCCGGTACTCCATCCGGCACTACATCTAGTACTCCATCTGACACTATGTCCGACACTCCATCCTGCACTAAAACTGTGGGTGAGTTGGTGATTGTTATATCAGCGGCCTGTGATGGTAAAATTGACAACATGGGTTTTTCTCATGCTCGTGGCCTCCAGCTACTGAGCTCTTGACATATTGGATTGGGTTTTTATGTTGAGCATTGAGTGGCTCGCTTGGTTTCTAGAAGACACCAGTAGTTAAAACACATTTAATGTAATTTGTTGTTTTTAGAGGAGTTTGACCCTTCCATTGGTTGACCTCTCGACTTTTAGCTCCTATAAATACCACAGTAGTGGTCAGAAAAAGTGTTAAGTTAATAATTGTGAAGCTAGCATTGTGTTTGCTGTGTAATTCGAGACATTTTCACAAAGTTGTGTAAAACTGTGTTTTCAATTTAAAATGCCAAAATCATGTTGCTTGAGCTCGTGATTCATTGTTGAGGAGTAGTCATGACCTGTTGGGGGGGCACCAGTGGTTTGGGTGAATAGTTTGATAGTTAACTTGTACAATTGTCATTTATTTCATTTTCATGTACATGTGTTTTTATCATTTTTACTTACTATATATTTGTCGATTCGTAGTTTAATTGTTTCAGTTTTCCTTTTTGCAGGTTGCTTATGAAGGATAGTTAATATGTTGTGTCTTTTTTAATTAATAGGAAATAGTTTTCAAGCTTAGCCACTAACCTATTTGTGTCATTAAATGATAGTTATAATTTCTACAAATTAAAGTAGAACATAATATTGGATTAAAACAGAGTTAAAACAAAGTATAGAGTTTCTTTGGCAAAGTTTCGATGGATGGATAGTTACTAGTTTTGATTCTTAGTTTGCTTACCTAGTTTGCTATTTAGTTTGCTTATCTAGTTTTCTATTCAGTTTGCTTCCCAATTTTCTCGTAGTATGTTGATATAGAAGTAGGATTTGAGTTATTCTTTTATGAGTATTTCAATTTGCAATTTGAATTATTGTTAATAGTAGGATTAGTTTAGTTTACTTCATGCAATTTCCATTCTAGACCTAGATTGCAATTTTAATTCCAAGTATTGATTTTGAGTTTAGTTTTTAGTTATAAATCTCTAATAGTGTGAATTTTATTACATTAGCATAATAATTCATTTGAATTAAATGGAATCACATTTTCTTTATTGTTGATGATTTATGCACAAATTGAAGGATCACATGGATTTTCAGGATAGTTGATATTTCTTATATAATGGCTAAGTTCTCATTAGATTGCCCGATTCATACCTTTGAGTTCGATATAGATTTTAATATTGAATTTATCCCTCTTGAGTTATCACTAATTGTTAAATTCCATCATGATGTCATAAGACACCAAAGACATAATCATCAACATTATATTTGAAGTTTTCTTGTTATTGTAGATTAAAGAGTAGTTGTTGATTAATCTTTGAATATTGTCATGATGTTTTTAATTCAATATGTTAAGATTTCCTTTTGTAGATTAGAAGTAATTATGAATTTTATCTTAAGAATAGATTTCACTTGCTTAATAGTTGATCAGTTATCTGTTAAGTAGTTTTTATTTAGTTTACTCGCTGCATTAGTTTTAATAGGGTAGTTGCTTGCTTTTTTACTTGTTGTTGCTCATTGATTTTGAATAGATTAATTATATTAGTTTTTTGTTTCTATTGTTCATTAAATAGATTAAATAGATGGATTTCTTTTTTCTCGTTATATTGATTAAGTTAACTTGCTCAAAGTAGGGTTTTCATTTGCTTGTTTACGACAATCCATCGATTCATTGTTCAAAAGTT
The DNA here is from genome assembly GCA_010110895.2 of Picea sitchensis. Taxonomy (NCBI): domain Eukaryota; kingdom Viridiplantae; phylum Streptophyta; class Pinopsida; order Pinales; family Pinaceae; genus Picea; species Picea sitchensis. The sequence continues at coordinate 21,760 of SNQJ01S0032220.1, forward strand.
ACTTAGGGTAGATAGTTTAAGTTCCTTGATAGGGTTTGATCAATGATAACCTTTTCTTAAGTATATTATCTTTCAAATAGACCATTTCCTTAATTAGACTATACTACCTCTATCTTTTTTACCTTGGCACATATAGTGCTACAACTCTAAGTTTACTTACCCTGGGTTGACAATTTAATTGAGGTTTTTTTAGTGCATATAGAACACCCATCATTGTCCTTATGAAACAAGAAACTGGAAAGATTGGCTATGCGTTTTAACTAGAAATACATGTCTTGTCACTTATGTTACACAAAAATATGTTCCCATGGATGAATTTGAGAAAAAATAAGAAAATTAGGCCCAGATATAAGGGATTTCATGCTTTGAAACATCTAAACAGAAAGAACACACAATGAAGAGATACTAGAACCTTTCCGAGATAGAAAAAAAACTAAGGGAACTCTTAAAAACTAAGGAATAAAATTATGTCCTTGCCTAATGGATTTACCAATTTTTTTGAATGCAAAACTCTCCTATGGACCAGTGAACCCTCTCATTGACCTGATTATGGTCAGTGATAGACAACAAGATACAACACTATGTATTTTTAGTCTACATCTGAAACTTATGCATTTAAATCATGAAAATAAGTGAGGAGAGTAGATATTACATTTTATATACTTTTGCCCTATCATTATCCATGGTGACACGACTCCAAGATCCATCTCCTAACTCTTGCAATTTATCACTTAATCTAACTTCTGAAGGAAAATCATATCTATTAATTCTTGAACATAAAAAAACATGAATTACAATAATTGAAGGGGAAAATATCTTTTATATATATATTATAAATGTAAGAAAGTAAAAAACGATAGATACCTTGAGACCATTGTATCAATTACTAACTCCGATCTCCCAATTCTCCTCCTTATCTCTCTCTCACTTAATGGAAAAATAATATGATCCTCCATATCACAACAAGGGTAGGATGGCCTACCTCATCTAGGAATATCCTCTCACAAGTGTGGATGACCCAACACTCCACTCACTCAATATGGAAACAAGAGTATCTCTTTGGGTTCTCTCCAGCATCATAAGGATATAGACCTCTTAGATTAGTTATTAGGTTCCAAGTGCCCCTATTCGCGTAATATTGAGACAAGGTTTCTCTAAGGTTTCCAACGAAAGGCACCATTATAGTTTAGATACACTGACATATTCATCCTTCTGCAAGGGAAATAAGTATCACTTGAGGCATAGTTGGGACTTGGATAATGTAGTGAATCAGAGATAATGAAACATCATAATTACCTTAACATTAATTATATAAATTTATTATAACCTAGATATATCCATAAAAAATGATCAAATACTTAACCAAACACAAAAGAAACAATTGCACGACATAACCATAGATTCATACACATCATAACAGATCGTTGCAACAAGAAATTTTAGGGCCCAAACCATTCCATTATACTATCACCAATACCATCAATTGCATTACAATAGATCTCCATGAATCATGCATCATCCTGTGCAACATGATCTAACCCTGAAATTCCCATTACAAACTCAATATTCGACTACGAAAGCACAATTATCTCAACAAAACCCATTACAAAATCTTATCAAGACTGACTCAATCCCTCCCTTTTCCTATTACATAGCTCCATATTTATATATTTTTCCCTTTGCCACTTCTTAGATTCTTTAATTCACTACTTTTATGGCTTTTTCCAGCTGGTTCTCGATGCTCTTGGCCTTTTTCACTACTTGTCTAGTTGGTGCATGGCTCTTTTGGATGTATCCATTGTTGTTATACTTTTAGTTAGCTCACAGTTATTTTAACTAGTTTCTGTTACTTCTTTATCTTCCAACTATAATTCATCTCTTTCCCAAAAAATTCTACATGTCCAAAAATGGAGAGCCCAACATGCCTCAACCACAACTATTGACTCACCCTGAGTCAACCCTCTATTTCCTTATTGGGGATTCCTTCAAATAGAGGGCCCAAATCCATGATGATATGCACTACTTCATGGTGGAAGTTGTCCTATTTCTCCACTTGGTCCTACCACTTCCACACCAAAATGGAGGCTCCCGCAACAAATTCCTGCGCAACTTCAACATCGGGCTTCGCAGGCTTAGTGGCTAGAAATGTCTGCCACTCAACCTCTGCAGCTAAATTCAATTGTTGCATGTTGAAATAGGTATCCTAAACTGTAGGCCCAAAATATTATATTTATTTATTTGCATCTCGATTGGCCTCATTCATTCCATCGAGTCTCTCATCGACTTATTCAATTTTATTGAAATTTTCCTTCTGTGCAATCGAATCAATGATATCCTAAGATTTCTTTCTCAATTGTTGGATTTGAATCAAGAGATATTACATGGGATTGTTCCTTTTATCTAAGATGTCAACCCAATCCTTGACCATGTCAAACAACTGGCTACACTCACTAGTCCAACGATGAAGGGAAGAGGGAATTGTGTCTCCTTCAACAATAATTTGAGTGATATTCTTGAGCATGGCCTTAGGATACTTATACTCCTTAAGTTGAATGGATTACAATTGTTGTTGTAATCTATCCTTTGTCCCTGCTAAATGTGACCATGCCTTAGCCATAAGCTCAACCCAGCACACTGGCACAACTGAGGTAATATCCTCGGGAAGATCAGGAGCAACCTTCCTGAGTGTGGGCCAAACCTGGATAAATTTTTCAGAGATGACTATGACAGTAGACTTGACCAATGTGCACAATCCATGCTCATTATCCTAGGATGATGACACTACAACTATGTCCTTGTGTAGCTCTTGAGTTTGTTGGGTTAGCTCTTCATTCGTTTTCTTGACCGAAGTGATTCACCGCTCAAGGTGATCAGTGGAGGATCAGATAAGATACAATATATGAGGTGTATACCAGGTCACAAGATCTCCACTTGTGAGAGATGGATCTATGGGAAACCTTGAGGAAAGCAGTTGGTCACTGGAAATGGATAGTTTAGACATACTGGGGGTGCCAACACCATCAGGACTAGGAGAAGTAGTGTGGATATTGCATGCAATACTATCTTGGACTACTAAAAGAAGTGCCTCAATTACATCTATGTGATTTAGGCACAATTCCTATATGGCGCGACAAATTTGTGGATCCTATAGCATAGGCGGAATCTGTTCTTTCATGGAGCTCACATTGTGATGAGAATGAGTGTCTTCCTGGGTATCAATGAATTTATTTGGAGGATCTTGACTCAGTTGTTTTGGCACTTTGTTGGATTTCTCATCCCTTGGAGAGAGTATATTTTTAGGCTAGGTGTTAAGTGAAACATGAACCTGTAGAACGTGAGGAAAGGGGAACAAAATGGGGATAGTGGTGTATGTGTTCATTGTGAAAGGGGAAGCTATACTATGGTTCAGTGGTGTCAATATGGGATTGGGAAGGGGATAATGGAGTGGTGGATGGGGTTGTCATGATTGAACTAGGAAGTTGATGGGTGTGCTCCTATTGCATGCGAGTGGGATGGGATGTAAATGGGGGATAATATAGAATAGTGATAATGGGAATAGAGGATGGAATGGGAGTAGTAGTACGAGTTAGAGGTGGAAGGGAAGAAAATGGAATGGCCTTGATGATGATAGTGTCAGTGGTGGATTTTGATGGGGAACCAATGCTTAGTTTATTAATAGGAAAAGGGGAGGATTGTCTTCATGTAATTTCTTACAAAATATTGTGGCATCATCTGGAATTGATGGGAATGAGAGTGAAATTATCTTGGATAATGATTCCTCTTCATATTTGTCCTTAGAGCCTGGGGGTGTCCACTCTCTCTTTGATGGGTTCATGCTTGTACATGCACCATTTGTCTATGCAGGGGTTGGTCATTGTGAAATGGCAGGCATTGTGTATGAGACACCTGATTTATTATTTTCTGTTGTGACTCTCGCCCATGTAGTAACATCCTTTTTCCAAAATGGCCCCATCCAAATAAAATGGCAAGGGGTGTTATAGCCCAAAAAGGCCCTACCTATGAATACATGAAAATTTCCTTTTTACTTACACCATTTTCCAAATTACTATTGACGATCTCTCTTAAAAAAAAAAAATTGGAGCATGTACACGCCCTACTGCACCACTTCTCGCGTACACATTCTATTTGCATACTATACAACCCATGTACATATTTGAGATGCATGATATACAACTTGTTTTTACCTCCAAAAGTTGCAAAAAACAAAAATTTGCAAGGAATTCAACGAAGTTTATGGGATATCGAGGGTTTCCCAACCATTTCACCCATTGTATCCCGTCCCCAAATTGAGTAACCATATTTTTTTCATATAAAAATAGGTCTTGATGTCTCATTCCAACATCAAGAAAGAGACCAAAGAAACTCTATCAAAATCCCTTCCCCTTCTAGCCCAAGTTTTTCATCCCTTTCTGATATTTGGCCTCAGCATTCCCCTTTAGCCCTTTCTCTGTATATAATCCCTTCCCTTTCCCCAAAGATATTAATTGATTGTGAGAGACAAAATGGGAATGATGCACTTGGAGCAGTAGTAAGAGGATCCTAGACCTATTTCGTGGATATTTTGTCGATGAGAAGGTTGTAATATTTTAATCTTCAATTCGAATAAAAGAGTTATTTTCTTCTCCCAATACATTGTTTCTTTATATCTTTATTGATTAAATGCATCTATGTTTATATTTGAACGCTAACATTGATAAGTATAGATTGTGTATTTGTAGCATTGTTTGTATAAGTGTTCTTGCAGGTCATCTTTGGGAGGAGACCCACAGCTTGGGAAGCTACAAAGTTGAAGGAAGTCTACATCAGACATTAATCCCTAAGGTATACTTAACAATCTTCCATATTCTCCTTTTTATATGTGTTTAGATAGTTTGGGGTAGTTTATAAATAGGACTATCTTTTAAGGGAATTCAATGCTCTGCCTATATTCTAACCCAGTATAGTAATAGGGGGATTTTCCTTGCTAGCATAATTGACAACTCCACTGGGGAGTCTCTCTAGGGTCTTAGTGGTAGGTTTTTGGTTTGAATTGTTTTTTTCAATTTATTTTTTATTTTTCCAAGTTTATTGGGTCAAACTAGGGTCTCTGGTCACCTTCCAGGTTACTACCAACTTTCCCTGCCTAGTTAATCTGCCAAGTCTTTTTCTTTTTGAAAAATTTAGAGGTGTATGCACCCTGCTTTGGCTCAGCCCGCATACATATGAAATATACACAGTATACAATCCGCATACATATGCAAGCTATTGTTGCAACATCCTGTGTCTCTATTTCTTGAAGGTTTTTTGAAAAAAGGAACAATTTTTCTCTTTCCTGACATAAGCCTTGGGATTCTCAAGACTTTCTTGGACTTTATAGGGTCTCTGTTAGTGGTCTTATGTTGGGTTAAAGATTCAGTTTTAACTTGTTTCTTGATCTTCTTTTGTTTTCCTTATATGTTTAGAGTGAGCTTTAAAGTTTTAGATCCTCCTCTTGGTTCTTTTGGATCCCTACATTTATGCAGTTGGCCTAGGGTCTGTGTTAATCTTGGGGTCTATTTTCTCTTTATCCTATTTTATGATTTGAAAAAAACAAAATCTTTTACTTTTGTTTTTCTTCTTTAGGCATTTCAGAAAATAAAAAATATTATTTGCATTTAGTTATGCATATTGTTTGGTAATGTAGCATAGGTTATCTATTTACAAAAGAAAAGAGTTTCAGTTTCAAAGTCATTTCTTGTTTTCTTGAAAGTATAAGTAGTTTTGCATCGTGAAATGAAAAATCTCTTTTAGGAAACTTTCAGTTATAAGATCTTGGAAAATTGTTTTGAAAAGTTGACATTCACAAAGATTTTAAAATCATTTTCTTTAAATTTGAAGTATCTAGTTTTCTTTGTCATATAAATGCTCTAAAGTTTTCTTCTTTTCCATCTCTTCCAAACACCACAAGTTTCACATTCATATCCTTTGAGTAAATCAATCCCATAAAATCAATTCTTAACTTAAAATCTATTATACTTTTTGTTTGTAGGGTTCAACAACTAGTCTAGGCTTTTAAGGCCTTGAAATAGGTGTGAAGAGGAAACTCTTCAAGGCCATCTAAAAAAACATTGGATTCTGCGATAGGGAGTGTCTAAATTCTAGTGTTGTAAGAGTTCATCATGACCCCCCTCTAACACATGGGCTAAACATGAGGTCACGTAAGGAGAGGTATAGGATATAACCCCTCCAAAGCTGGACCGAATGTAGTGAGGATTGTATATTGAGGGTCTTTATTGGGAATCACACTGATCACATTTGACTATGGAGCCTCGTGGACCTCAAATAAATTTGAGATCTTTAGTTGTCTTCCATACCAATTTCCTTCAGTACCCTTGAAGGGCTTCGAAATTTGTTATCCTTCTCATTAAAATTATCCTGATTGTCGACTATACCCGCCTGGTGACTGACTATGGGCTAGCAACCTAGTTACCTATTTTTACGAACTCACATAGGTGACTGCAAGGGTATACTGTGGTACCTAGGGTGGATGTCAGATCACACTTTGTAGAGTATAATGGATGTCTGATCACTTGCACAGTAAGTTGCTCTGGTGTCTATTGGCATAACTATCCTTCCCACTAGTTAGTTGTCTACTTGATTTTCCTTTAGGAACGTTCAATGTGTGATATGTGATTCATGCTAGATGAACATTATAGTTTCAGTTGATAATTTCACAAAATGGAAGATCAAAATCTATGTCGTTCAATTAGGCTTCAAGGCCTACCACCAGTTACTTTGGAGCCACCTCGACCACTGTTGAGGCATAGGCTAGGTCAAGAAGGATCGTTCAAGGCTACCAAGATGCAGGAAACTGTACACAATCTAGTTCCAAGAGAATAATTTCCTACTCCAGAGGAATCCATCATTTCTGACCTCGAGACTGAAGGTTTCAGGACAACAAATACTTCGATCACCGACTTATCGATGCCACTTTTAATTCAGATAGTCCCTCCCGAGGTGACTTCTCCTGAACGCCAGTTTATTTGGCAAGCGACGATGGAAGCAATTGTTGCTACTTCGTCAGGGAGTCCTCATACTCCCATTATGACTGCCACTAGAGGGGGTGTTGTGCCTCCTCCCCCACCTTCACCTATCAAGACCAAATCTATCTCAATTACCACAACTTCGGGAAATGGTTCGATTCCTTCGATGAATTCAACCATTTTTCCCTTCATTCAAAATGCATTAGGTGCTCCCTTCTCATATGGGATGCCTGGTTTTGACTCTAACTTGGTTCTTATGTGCTCTACTCTACAAACCATGGGTTTGGGGGTAGGGAGATATAATTCTCCCTTGCAAGGATATGTTGCAGGCACCACTACCCCATCCAATTCTATTCCTTACGGTGGGGGTCACATACCTCCTTTATCACATTCACTCAATGGAAGGTTTTAACATCCAATTGAGCCTAATGCCAAATATATTTATTTTAGTGGATGGATCTAGGGACCTTCATCCTACATGAATCTGGTGGGATCAATGTCATTTTCTTTGTTTGATGCATTTGGAAATAATTCTTTTACTTCGTCTACTTTCTCGACTAGGAGAAACCCCGTCTTTAGTCAAAAAAACCCTACGCAAGGTTTCATTCCTTCATAGGGAGTGATGATAGGAGTTTACTCTCAAATTATTGGAAATACTTGGTAGGGATCATTTCCCTCACAAGGGATGTTGATTGGGGCAACCCCTCCCATACTATGTGGAACCCCAGGAAAGGTTCAGTCCCTATGGAAGGAGGGTCGGTTGGGGCCATCCCCAACCAAGGTCCGTGGAATATTGTACAGAGAGAAATCCCTTCTCAATCCATGTCATCTAACTTTAGGAATCAACTGACTATACAACATCAGACACAACTCCATTTTGTTGGAAACGACCATCATGGAATCTACCAAAACCCTGGCCAACAATCCAACTTTTTCTAGAAACCTCATGCCAGCCAAAATCCATGCCCCTCTTTTCATGTAAATACTCTGCAACCGAGACTACCCTTTCTGGAAACTATGTATTTTCCAGACCTATCAATATTGTTAAATGACCCAATTTGTCAGAATCTACGTTGGCCCACCATGCGGACTAAGTTTCTTTCTGACATCCCTAGGTTTGAGGGAAAGCCTAGTGAATATTCAGGTGATCACGTGACGAATTTTCACTTGTGGTGCTCATCCAACTCATTGAAGGATGACTCCATTCAGTTGCACTTGTTTCAACGCACTCTTATAGGGGGTGCAAAGAAATGGTATATCTAGCTCAACAACTAGAAGTATTCTTACTTTGATGACATGGCTATGGTTTTCTTGAACCATTTCCAGTTGCTAGTGAGACATGATGTTGACACTGAGTTGTTGGCGAACTTCGAGCACACGAAAGATGATCATATCTCAGATCAAATCCAAGAATGGTGGTGATGAAAGAGTTTTATTAAAGTCAAAGTACCTCTTGCAATCTTTCTTGAGTGGTTCTTAAAGTATTTGGTTCCTTGAATGTCCAAAGACGTTGCAACGCCTGGGGTGTTTTCTGAAAAAGAGGCTATTATGAGAGCCCAACAACTAGACCTGATTTACTCTCAGTCCGACATGCATTACGAGCTCTTACCCAATGTGCCATGGTCAAATCTCGACAAATCCAAATAAAATTATGGGCCCCATGCTGATGGTATAGTGGGATCAACACAAAGTAACTCCACAGATCTGTTGTCTAATCAATTACAACAATTATTGATTCAACAGATTGTGGCCAACCAAACTCCTAGTTTGACTGCCCCCATCACACAGATGTCGGATGTACATAGTGTACAATCAAAAACTACCAAGGCTAACGAACAGACCGAGGGAAAGAAGAAACAAAAAAACAAAAAGGGTAAGGGGGATAAAAAGGGTGCAAACACTGTTGGTGAGGGAAAAACTGAAAAGAGAAAGGTGAAGTTTTTATGTAAGATTTGCACGGATGACCACTTGACTCACCTATGCCCTCATCTTTCAGAAGCCCAAAAGCTACTAGAACAACAACAACCTATTGTGTTAACAAACCCTTTTCCACAAGGGAAAAATATGGCTCAATCCTCTGCATCCACAATCACGGTGGGGGCAGTCAGGGACCCCCCATGCCTAATACAAACAACTTGGTCAGAAAAATTTACATGATGAATGTTGAAGCTCATTTATCAACGAAGACTCATGACCACGGAACACCAAAATCTGTTGAGAAGGTAAAAGAGGCCTCCAACCCATTAACTCCTCTTCAAATTGAGAAGACAATGGGAGAAATAATGACTCACATCCCTAAAGGTGCATTCAAGAAGGCTTCTCACAACCCAAATGTGAGGGTTTCTCAAAATTACTCCATCGTGGAGGATCTGGCACAAAATCCTTGTGCCATGTCTTCTTTGGAGGTTCTCCAGAGTTTACCCTCATAGAGAAAAGCATTTTCGTCTGAATTGGGAGCAACATAACCCAATAAATCAGGAATGATCATTTTCGATCTGACAAAACTTAAAATTCGTCTTCCTCACCATGTTGCCTTTCATATAGTACTGGCATACACCACAAAATCGTTGACATGGAACATTTTCTGTATAGTGGTTGATGAGGGTGCCTTGACTTTCATGATGTCGTTGGCATGTTGGAAGGCCATTGGCCAACATAAATTGTCTCCATCGCCCATGTTTCTTATGGAATTTGACGGTCGATCGATCAGACAACATGGTATAATTCCTCTTTTCCCATGTAGTTGGAGGGTAAATCTGTGTGTGTCAAGGTAGAAGTAGTCGATGCTCCTCTTGACTACAATATGTTTTTAGGATGGATTTGGAATTACGCAATGCATGTAGTTGTAGCCACCATATTTTGGGTCTTATGCTTTCTGCATAAAGGCTGGATTATAACCGTGGACCATTTATCCTTCTTATCCCATCCTGACCCTTCATCGAGGGCATCCATGGTCCCGGTGATTGATAAACCGCAGCTAGACATTGTCAACCTAGGTGTTGGATTATTTTCTTCTCTGATGAGAACTTTTTATTATCCACCTCCTTTCAATGATGTAAAGTTTATTTCGTCCATCCCCGATCAGTCGAAGGCTATAATTTTTCAAGTGTCGTCTTTCAAAATGAGCTACTTTCACAACCCTTGGAATTTACCTTCCCCATTGGCTTCGATGGAAGGGGTAGGGAATCTTGGCATGCCCATGCCCTTATCCACTATTGAGTTTGCGTACAATGTGTCTAGCAAGCCTTGACCAACCCCGATTTGGATGCTCCACAAGAGCTAGATCTAGTTCTCAAGCCTATTTGGGCTCAAGACTCTCTCGTTGCTCAGGACCCTTTGGAATTAATCTTTCCCTATGACAAGGATATTTTGGAGGCAATGAATGGTCTAGACAGACCTTGTGATGATCTTCACCATAGATCTTATTTCATTTCAGAGGTCAGGAGAATAGAGGCAAGAAACTTTGTTACAACCATGAATGAATATAGCCCTTGTCCTATTAACCCTTTGGCTATGCACAAGGTATACACCAAGGGAAACATGGCAAGTATTGATGCAACGATTACTAGTGATATCTCCAAACCCCCCGACATCATGGAAAATGTCTTTGTCGAAGCGTATTTCTCCCATGAAGAGATTCAAATCTACATCGAATTGTTTAAGGAGTTTCATGAATTTTTTTCCCAGTCTTACGAGGAGATTCCAGGAATCGACCTACGAAATGTTGAACATGAAATCACGACTTATCCTGATGTCAAATCAGTCCAACAGAACCTTCACCCAGTCAATCCTTAAAACAGAGCAGAGATAAAAGTTGAAGTAGAGAAACTCCTCAAATTTGGTTTCATATACCCCATGCAATTGATAGAATCGGTATCGAACCCTAGTCTTGTCAACAAGAAGCAAGGAATGATTTTCGTATGTATGAATTTTCATGATTTGAACAAAGCTTGCCCGAAAGAAAAATTTCCAACCCTATTTATTGAACATATCATTGATGAATGTGTGGGTTGCAAGTTATTTTCTTTCATGGACAGTTTTTTGGGGTACAATCAAATTCAAATCAAGCGTGAGGACCAACATAAAACAAATTTTATTTGTCCTTGGGGTACTTTCGCGTATCGAAAAATTCTTTTTGTCCTGAAGAATGTTGGAGCTACTTTTCAGCAGGCCATGTCATTTTCTTTTCATGACCTCAAACATATAGTCAAGGTGTAATTGGATGATTTGGAATCATGTTCTCACAAGATATCCGATCATCCTTCCCATTTACAAATAATCTTTGAAAGGTGTTGCTACTATCAGATTCGTTTGAATCCAAATAAGTGCAGTTTTTGTGTGACATTGGGTCGTTTATTGGGTTTCATCATGTCAACAAAAGTGATCATGGTCAATCCTCTTAAGGTTGAGGCAATAGTTCAATTTCCTCCCCTGAGCACAATTCCCCAGCTTCAGAGTTTATAGGGGAAATCAAATTGTCCACGGTGTTTTGTCACTAATTATGCAAAGATTACGAAAGGGTTCATGCATCTTTTAAAAAAGTGAGTCCCATTATGTTGGGATGAAGAAACTCAACACTCTTTTGATGCGTTGAAACACGCTCTTACATCTGCCCCTCTGCTCAATAATCCTAATTATGGCAAGGATTTCTTGTTATATTTGGCTACTGTAGAGTCTACAATCGGCATGGTCTTGGTGCAAGAGGATGATGTGCTCGAAGGGCATGTTATCTATTATCTTAGCCATGGCCTAGTTGGACCAGAGCTCAACTACTCGCATGTTGAGAAACTTTATTTGGTAGTTGTTCACGCTATCCAACGACTCTGTCACTATAAATTACTTCGCAAGACCACCCTCGTTGTTGTCATCAACCATTTTCAATATGTGTTAATGTGAAGATTCATCGACGAAAAAATCAGTCAATGGATATTTATCCTAAAATAATTTGACTTGGATTTTGTTTCAGCGAAATCCAAAAAGTCCTTGGTCTTTGTGGAGCTAATCTTGGAACTTTCGATCAAAAGTAGTGACATTTTTCCTGAGGAGTCACCAATTAATGAAGATATTTTTCTGATCGCATCTTTGGACCCCTGGTATGGAGATATACTTGTGTATATTCAGACTTTGAAGTGCCCCACTTCTACTTCTCATGATGAGAATCAATGAATATGACATGAAGCACAAAAATATCTCATCCTCAATGACACATTGTATCGTTGAGGGGTGGATTGAATTCTTGGACGATGTCTTACTCATCAAGAAGCAGACCTTGTTTTGAATGATTATCACACCGGAGTATGTTGTGGTCATTTGTCTGGGTTGGAAACAACCCAAAATATTTTTTGCGCTAGATACTTTTGTCCCTCGTTAATAAAATATTGTGTTGAGGTGTCAATAAGTGTCACCCATGCTAGATATTTTGTCGGAAGATATAGGTACACCATGCTCCTATGTTTCTGGTTATTGTTATCAGTCCCTTCACCAAGTGGGGGATCGATTTAACTACATGTCACCCGACTTTTGCTAGGGGGAATCACTATATCATCATGGCAGTAGAATAATTTACTAAGTGAGTCAAAGCTATGCCTACATTTAACAATGACGGGGAAACTTCTTCCCTTTTCATTTTTAATCAGATAGTATCTAGATTCGGTATCCCGAAGGGGATTATCACTGACCATGGTAGTCACTTGCATAACAAAATAATGAGAAAATTAATATCAAAGCTTGGGTTTAAATAGGAACATTCGCCACCCTATTACCCACAAGAGAATGGTCAGGTAGAAGCTGTGAATAAGTCTCTCAAGACTATTCTTCAGCAAGCGATCAATTCAGCCAAGTCAAATTGGCATTTGATGTTATATTTGGTGATATGGGATTATCAAACTTCTATAAAGGCTGCTACCAATTTTTCACCTTTTCAACTCGTCTACAGGCTAGAGGAAGTCTTACCCATTGAATTTCAGATCCTTTCTCTAAAGTTGGTAGTGGAACTACTACCCGACACTACACCGCTCGAGGAACTTTTTTTTATATATCGAGTAGCTCGATGAGCAATGTCGAGATGAAGCCTTTTCTAATGAGGATCATAAGAAATGTTTCAAGTGTCAATATGATTTGTACATACGCCCTCGAATTTTCTCCGAAGGTGATCTTGTCTTGGTCTACGACCAAGACAAAGGTACCTTGGGAGTAGGCAAGTTCAAACCCATGTGGTTCAGACCTTTCATTGTGAAAGAGGTCTTAGAAAAGGGTGCTTACCATCAGGTTGATTTTGAGGGTAATACCTTAGTGGAGCCTAGAAATGGGATCTACCTTAAGAAGTATTTCACTTAGGTCAGTTGTGTGAGCATGAATTTTTGTATATATGTATAATTTTTATACATTTTTGTCTTTTTGTTTTATGGACGTGTAGTTATTTATGTTCTCTTTTTCACTATGGTAGATGTCACGTGAATTAGAGGTTTATGTTGGGTTTGCAGACGACGCTAGCCGACACACTCAGAGGATTTCTTTCGCATCCTGGGTGGTTTTCACACCTGGGGGCCAATCGCTATCTTCTGGAGGTATTTGTCTAGGTGAAGAAACCAATAATGTTTTCAAGTACAGTGCAGTTATAGAATTACTATGTGATGCCTTGTCACATGGTATTGTTAGAAAAATAGGACCGCGGAGCAATAAAATAAAACAAATGCAGAAACAAAAGACAAAAGACACACAATACAAGAGAGACACAGATTTACGTGGTTCACCCAGTGTCGGCTACGTCCACCAGAGAAATTGCTAGGTCCTTCCTTTATTATTATCCAGCAAATGAAGGGATACAACCTACAAAAAAACCCGTTGTAACTTCCTCTTCTTTCTCTCACAGTCTCCTCTCTCAGAATACAATATTCACCATCATCCATAGCCGGCAATACATTTCCCTCATAAAGAGGGTTTCCTTCTGGGAAAAACCTAACATAATCTCTACCACGATAGATCTGTGACCTTATAATGAACGGTCGATTTACAATGAAATACAATATACTTTTATAAGGCAATTTTTCTTCGGGGGATTTGCCCCTGAACCCCCGCCAGGGGCTCGCTTTTTCCCAGAACTCGTAGACGGGGTAATTTCCCTCTGCACTCCCCCTCTTGGAAGAGTTTACATACTTCTGTGGTGTAAATGCTTCATGGGGTATAAACAAATTTGGCAGAAAGCAAGGACCTCTGAATCGAGAAGATAATCCCGGGCTCCACAACCAGCAATATCCCAATTGGAGACTGATCTAAACAACTCCACCCGGTATTGTATGTCTTGAGGACTCTGAGCCTTCTTGGACTGCGGCAAATTTCTCATCTTCATGTTATTGTTCTTGAAGACCAATTGACTGATAAAGAACTCGGTTCTCCACGATTACTCCTTTGTTAGCGTAATACGCGAGTTACGGCTGGGCGTGTGTATGTTTTCCGGCTTCAATTGTCCATCTTCCAGGCGGTTCGTATGAAGTGGTACCTCAATGTATCCGGTCTTGAATGGAAGGTTAAGTTCGCTGCAAGGTGAATGGCACTCATTGTCATAGTACAACTTGTTGTTCTCACTTCTTTCCCCAATTCCTCCATAAACCTTTGTAACCAAATCATCTCTTTACTAGCCTCTATAGCGGCAACATACTTTGCCTCTATTCTTGAAAGTCCAGCAACAACCTTTTGCTATTTTGAAATCCAACTTATTGTTGTTCCACCTATAGTAAACATACCCGATGGTGCTCCTCTATTTGTCTTTATCACGCCATATCACGAATCAACATATCCGGCCAGAAAAGTGTAAGACCTCAAAACATAATGCATGTGTAGTAGTACCTCTCAAATGCACAGTCCACTTTACTTCCTCCCAATGTTCTTTACACGGATTGTTTCATATACCTTCTCACAACTCCCTTGCATGTGAAATATATGGTCTTGTGAAACCATTGCATACATCAAGGTGCCAACCTCTTGATGAATATGGGACTACTGGACATAATATTCCTATCTCCTCTGATAATCTTGGGACACATTTCCTTGGATAGTGTTGTTGAAATGGTTGGCCAAAGGTGTACTAACTGGTTTTGCATTACGCATTCTAAACCTCTCAACACCTTCTTTGTGTACTCACCCAGAGACAATGTCAGTTTGTGATTTTTTTTCTGTCTCTTATTATTCTCATATCAATGATTTTCTTTCCAACACCCAAATCCTTCCATCACAAATGGTGGCTAATTTCTTCTTGAGAACATTTATATCACGCATAGACCTGCAACAAACATGTCATACATACAATGAAAGATAATAAGCTTCCATTTCTAGCCTTTTTAAAATAAACACGATTGATCGAGGAATGACATCTATTATAACCACGTTACTTGTCATAACCTGTCAAACTTCAAATACCAACGCCTTGAACTTGCTTTAGGCCATACAATCTCTTCTTCAACTTGCATACCAAATTCTCCTTTATTTTGACCTCATACCTCTGTGGTTGCAACATATAAATCTCTTCCTCCAAATCATGGAGAAAAGTTGTTTTTACATCTAAGCTATTTCAAGATGCAAATCTTCTACACGCCACAAGACTTAAATAGTTCTAATTGAATTCATTTTAACAGCAGGAGAAAATATTTCATCAAAATCTATACCTTTCTTTGTGCAAACCCCTTTAACAAGTCTACAGCCTTGTACAGCTTTTCTCCTCCATCTTCTTCCTTCAACTTGTATTATTCCAAATTGCAATGCTCTTTTCCTGCAGGAAACGAAACCAAGTCCCAAGTTTGGTTACTTTCCAAGGAATCCATTTCCTCTTTCTGCCTTTCAAATACATTTTGGTGTCTACACGCATTGCCTCTTCATAACGTTTTGGTTCGCAGTCGATCAACAATAAATAATATAATAAAGAGTATTGGTCCGGGGGTATGCCAACGCAGTAGATCTTCTAACAACACTTGCGGTGTTTGAGGAATTACTTTGTTTCTATTTGTTGTACATTTTGATTTTTTAGTTTCCTTTGGAATTTCCTTTTTATTGATCTCATCAAGCACTATGTGTATTCTTGTTTTTGTTTCTACTGTTTCTTTCCTACAAGCGATCTTTAGTACGCGAGCCTTCTCATTGAATAGCAGCACATCTCTACTCTAATGATTTTTTTATTTTCTATATCCCATAGCAGACTAGGCAAATCATTAACACCATATCCAATAAAGGTACATTTCTTAGTTTGCTTTCAAAGCTTTATTTCTATTTTCTTTATCAATAGCGACAAATGCTTCCACAACCGAAAGTTTTCAAAAGAATAGTTTGCCTTTTTCATGTCCATTCCTCCTATGGAATTATACCATCAAAAGAGCTTAAAGGTCCTCTGTTTATTAAGTAAATACTAGTATCTACAACATCACTTTAAAGCTGTAAGAAAACCACCATGCAATCGCGTACTCCTTGTAGGCTCCATGATTGTCCTGTTCATCCTTTTCGACCGCACCATTTTCTTGTGGTGTTGGTGGGACTGTCTTCTCTCCTCTGAAAGATCCCCATGGTATGAATAGTAATCATCAAACTCCTTCTTACAATATTCACCTCCATTGTCTGATTCGAGACACTTCAAACTTTTTCTTGTCTCATTCTCAGCTAAAGCTTTCCATTTTCTTAAAAGTATCAAAAGCTTATGATTTTTTGTCGAATGCAATAAACCAATTTTTTCTAGTTGCATCATCAATGAAAAGTAACATAATAATGAGAGCCACCAAGAGATGATACTGGTGGTCCCCATACATCTGTATGCACAACTATAACCTTTCATTCTTCTTTTTTTCTTTTCCAACTCATCACGACTCTTTTTGTTTCCATAAACTTCGTGCTCACAGTCCAAATTAATTTGTTTAAGATATCGTAACAAATTTATTTTGTGAAGGATCTGCATACCCTTCTCACTCATGTGTCCCGACCTATGATGCCATAGTGTTGTATCCACTCGTAGAAACTAAAGATATAGAAAGAGTATTACCAATACCTTAGATACAATGTACCTACCTTCTCTCCTTTATCACCAATGATCCTTTGATGACCTTCCGCGTCTTATCGGTAAATATGGATATACAACCTTCTTGCCAACTTCCTTTGTTGAAATCATATTTTTTCTTAAATCTGGAACATGTTTTGCTTCTTTCAACAACCGATTGGTTTTCCATTTAGTTGCTTTTATTTTTACTTTCCCCATTCCAACAATTTTGCATGGTTTATTATCACCCAAATGAACTTGTCCAAAATCTGTGAGACACAATCTGAAAATGTTTCTATGAAGTTGTGGCATGAAATGAAGCTCTGAATCTACTACCCAAGACTGAAATATTATCTGAAGAATCAAAGCATCTTGTAACACATCACTGTTACATTTTCTTCCTGATTTCTCATAGCGTCCCATCTCTTTGTTTTTTTTGGAGCTCTATAGTCTTTCTTGGATGTCCTTTCTTTCCCACAATTCAACACTCTATCTTTCAAAGTCTATATTTGGATCTACCCCTCCTAAATTTCCTTGTTTCTGAGCCCTTTCTTCTGTCCTTTTGTCTTCCCTTGCTCTCCATGTTTAATGCATTTTTTGATGTTTCACCTGTGCTTTTAGTCGCATTTCCTCACTAAGGATAACACCAACAACATCATCAAATTTTTAAATATTTTAACCGAGGGGCGAGTTACTACAGCCATGACCAAGCCATTCGAGCTTTTCGACGTGAGCACAAGATTATAAGAGACCTAACCTCATCATCAAAGTCCACTTTATAGAACTTAGTTGATTAGTAGAGTAGTAAATTCATTTTAAATGATGCACCGCCAGACCCGCAACCATCTTCATATTAAATAATCTCTTCATTAGAAATACCTTATTCGTGAGGGCTTTCATACAATTTGTGGCATCATCAAACCCTTCGTTGTATTTTCTTTGAAATATTAAAATCCAAACTATTTGCGAGACTCACCGGTAGTATTGTTCCTAGAGCCTTTACGTCAAGAATATCCCATTCTTCAACCTTCATGGCCGCCCGGCTTCTTTGCTATTCGGCTCAATGGTAGGAATAGATCGTTATGATATAAATAATCTTCCATGCATCTTCCATGGCGGTAGTTTTGGTAGTTCGTTCTAGGCCTAAACTTTCCATCTTTCGACATTAGTCCCACTCGAACCGGAACCCTCTTTTCTGCGAGTTACCTTACATTTTGATACCAGTTGTTAAACCGAGGATTGTGGAGCAATAAAGTAAAACAAATCTGGAAATAAAGACCGAGACACACAATACAAGAGACATAGATTTGCGTGGTTCACCCGGTGTGGGCTCCGTCCGCAGGAGAAATTGCCGGATCCTTCCTTTATTATTATCCGACCAAATGAAGGGATGCAACCCTAATTATTATCCAGCAAATGAAGGGATACAACCTACAGCAAAACCCGTTGTAACTTCCTCTTCTTTCTCTCACAGTCTCCTCTCTCAGAATACAATATTTACCATCATCCATAGCCGCAATACATTTCCCTCATAAAAGAGGGTTTCCTTCTAGGGAAAAACAAAACCCTAACATAATCTCTACCGATAGATCTGTGACCTTATAATGAATGGTCCAGATTTACAATGAAATTACAATATAATTTTATAAGGAAATTTTTGCTTCGGGGGCTTCGTTTGCCTGCAGACCCCCCAGCCGAGGGGATAGGTCCCCCAGACCCTGAAGAGGGGGTACCCCCGCTCTTCACTCCCCCATGTGGAGGAGTGTACATACTTCTGGGGTGTAAATACTTCATGGGGTATAAACACGACTGAAAGCAAGGACCTCTGAATTAGGAAGATAATCAGGATCCACAACCAACAGGTATTTCTTGCCTCTAGGTTTACTTAGATACTCAACTAGTCATGTCCCAGTTAAATGGGGTTTACCATGTTTATGATCCCACTCTTAACTGGTGATTCCTTGGGGTACATCTCTTAGAACGAACTTTTGATTATATCACTTATATTAATGTTCCTAGGAGATTTAACCATCTAACTGATACATTAGATAATAAAGTATTAGATTGGCATGTTGCTCACATGTAAAAGTAAAACAAACACATACACATGTAAATACATTTGTAAAAATGTTGTACATAAGACAAAAAATATGTATATATATATATGTCCAAAAAAAAGTGTCATGAGTACAAATGGGTATTAAATCCTAAAAAATAGTCGGTATACATCGTTGGGCTTAAGCCCTCAAATACATAGCACAAAAAGTTCCCTCAGCACATAAGCAGTTCGACACTATCTAAGGTATATGAATATTGGTCATGTTGTAGTGATCTACGATGTTTGCAAGACGCCAGAATAGTTGGACCCAAGTCCTGGGCACCCCCACTACATGTGGTTTCATAGCTAGGGGAACGTCCTCGATCTCTACCATGGGTATTGCACAAGTGAGAGTTGTTAGGTTTCTCTCTACTCTCTGCAACACTCTCTTAGACTCTCCATCTGGGGATCCTCCTGCTCCTGTTGGTTTAGCCTCTAGTTGAGGAGGACACCTAGTCCTGGCGAAGTCTATTGGATGAATAGGTCCCACATATGTATATAACATATATTTAAGTTAGTACTCTGACATACACATAAAAAGGATAATATATATAAAAATTCAAAAATTTAATACTTTTAAAAAGAAATTTGATACCTATATCGCCGCACTCCTCATCAGGGGGCATGGGCATGTCAGGATCTCTAAGGAAACTAATCCCTTCATAGGGATAGTCCTCTATGAATAGAATCTGAAGGTCTCGCCAATCAAAGAATTTATCATCAACCACCAAATATGCCCCCATACTGTCTCTCTCAGGCTAAGACTAGTCACTCTTGAATAAGAAGAAGGAGCATAAAACTGTGTTGAACCCGAAGTTCTTGTTCTGCCTACTATGACAATCTGTGAGTTGTTTCTTCATGCATGTCAACATGGTATTAATCCATCCAAATATGGTAGGATTCCAAACACTATAGCGCACAATGCATCTATGCACGAAAGTTCTAATGGAGTGTTTCGGATCCTTTGATCCACCCGATCATGAACAAAACAACACAAAGGTGGAGACTGGTGATCTTCTATATCGACACCTGAGAACCTAATTTTTGAGTACCACCCTCATAGTACATCCCGATTTAATCCTCAATGTTGTATGGCCCTGGAGGAAAAGTCCTCAATTTGACTGGTTCCCCTCTCCTAGAGAGGCTGGTCAAGAAGTAAATGTCCTATGTAGTTGGGGTCAATGATTGACCATCTAGCATAAACCATGTGCATCAACATGTCAATACTCTACCAAAGAATTGAGCAACCTCAGTTGTGCCCTCATGAACAAACACTGGAAAAATTTCCATAATCCACATTGTTTTAGCATAACAATGGCCCCGAGATCCTCCTCGACCAAAACATCCATCTCCTCATGTTCCCTTTCTCTCTAGTGAACATACATCTTGTCACACACAATTTGGGGAGGTTTTAGTCTTTGATTGTTTTCTTTTAAAAATTTAAAGAGGGAATACGCAGGTTGAGTATTACTCTTCCTACGTGGGCTAAGTATTACTCTGCCTACGTACATATGTGGGTTGAACATGGAAAACCCATGTACATGTAGTCACGATCCTTTTACAAGGGTGCGCGCATCCTAAAAAAAAATTTAAACATACATAAATGAATTAAAATAAGGGATGGGCTGATTTGTACTTAATTGGTCCAAGTGTGAGGGTTTTTTGTCCACCATAGCTCCCAAAATTCATGTTTTGAAGAAGGAGGTTTTTGAACTTTTTGTGATTTTCTAAATTGCAAAGGTAAAAATGAGTTGTCCACTCCTATTTATAGATATTTTTGGCCCTTTTTTCCCTAATTTGGTCCCCTTTTTCAATTTTCATGACTTGGTGGCTACTTGATTTCTCTTTTGAGTTATCTTTGGGTCATTCTTATGGACTTGTCCTTTCGGTTTGGTGATTTTCTTGAGATAGGTTACACCTATATCATCCCATGGTAAAATTCATATTTTCAATTTTTGCATAGAGGTTAGGTTTTCACTCCATGTATTCTACATATTGTTGAAGTTTCCACTTTTCCATAGGATCGATCCCACCGAAGTACGACACAAAACCTTCTCTGTTGCTTTAGAAGTGTCATAATTATGTGGTAAATAACACCTCTACATGGATGCCCTAGGTAGATCCTTTGTTGTGTTTTGGCATTCATGTTGTGAGTGTTATCTATATGCTTGGGAGTCCTTGTTAGTCCCACCATGATTACATATTCAAGCCTCATTCTTCTTTCTAGTCATCATTATGGGCCTTACCCACAAGACTCCCTAATGATCATGATTTGTTGTCTTTCAAGCTCGATTAAATTTTGAAAGAAACATCCAATGAGATTGCATTTATTATTTTCAATCTCATTTGTATTACTTGATAAAAATAGCCCCCCTGGAGTCTTCTTTAAGCCCTTTTCAGACTCTCAAAAATTAAAAATATTGTTGAGCGATCTTGTTGTCCTTCACGCTCGCCAAATATAAATTTGAAGGCACATATGTCTGGCAGTAGTTTACCCATTTTTCGGTCTGGAAGACTAATT
Organism: Picea sitchensis; assembly: GCA_010110895.2. Classification (NCBI taxonomy): domain Eukaryota; kingdom Viridiplantae; phylum Streptophyta; class Pinopsida; order Pinales; family Pinaceae; genus Picea; species Picea sitchensis. The sequence continues at coordinate 43,413 of SNQJ01S0032220.1, forward strand.
TTACGAATAAAGGTATACCATAGGAACTTCAGTTCACTAGGAGAGTATTCTCATGCATAAGTTTAACCCTTTTTTGGTCTTGAGGGACTAAATTTTCGAAAAAGGTGTTAGCACTGAAAGTCACACTTTGATTGCTAAAGTGTAAGCTCACCACCCATCAGAATGTAAAAGATAATTTTTTGGTTTGAATAGGTGGATTAGCAAGATGAGAAATAAAGGGAGAGGGCAACAAACTGTAGATCAATAGGATACACCATTGGTCAATGGAGTCACACAAAAACCCTGAAGTTAGAAAGCAATTGAAAAGCATATCAGAAAAATGGATCATAAGATGGAATATGGAAGAAACGATAAGTTAACATAAAGTATATCATCCATTAAACAAATATATTCTTTGCAAAATGGATTATAAATCTACTTGAATAAACACAATGAGTTATAGGCAATTACAACAAACCCTTTACTGCTCAAGAATATATAAATCAAATACAACCATTGATCCTCAAAAGATAAAATTCATTCAAGCAATATATAAATGAAGATGGATAACTAAGAGAACACAATATGATAAAACAAATCTCATGAATCTTCAATGTCAGGAATATTTACATGATAAAAATTCCCCTAGGCGTACAAATGAACACACACAGGGAAACTTCCTACTCCTACTCTCTCTAGCCTCTCTTAGCTCATGAATCCAACCCTTCTCTAAGAGATATCTCCTTCATTACATAGAAAATARCATCCAAATATCCTTAGGAGTTCTAATCTCATCTCTTTCATTGGATTCTAATCCTTGGAGATAGGTGRCAAYAATCAAAGAGACAAAAATCCAACAAACTGCTAATTTTCAGAAAATTGTTGGAAGTCTTTAATGAATTGTTTCCAACTCACTGCATGAGGTCTTAATGGATCTAATACTTAGTTTCATGTGTCCCTTGAAATATAAATGATACATGAGAATTCATTTGAACCCTCCTTGACGACTGGAAACCTCCCTACACGGAGAGTATCCAATCAGCTATGCAAAATAGAGAATTGGCAGCACATTTTGTAGCACACTGGTGTTTTAATGGTTTCTCTCAATTTACAAACTAGGTCAAGATGAAATTTGGTCAGCAAGTCAACAGGGATATCATCTTCCTCCGCAAAAAAGTTCAAAGAAACCCACTTCGGAGTTTTGGTTTTATGATCAAATTTGTAACAATATCTGCTACAGGAAATTCCATAGCGCCACTGTAAAACAAATATGCACATTCTGTAGCGCCCTTTGTGTGTATGGCTAGGTGATTCCGTAGTAAATTTTATGTGTCTAATATATATCTAACCATAACAGATTTTTCAAAACAGAGAGAGTTTTTTTTTATTTGGTATGTGATGAACAAAAACCTCCTCCAATTTTCAAAAATACCTTCTCATTTGTTCATAATCCAAGTTTTAAGCTAGTCACTCAAAAATTGCAAAAGCGCAAAGTGCTTTCAAGAGAAAAGTAGTGTGGTATTTGAGAGGCTGTTTGGAGGCCTTCACAGAGGATTTTTCGGCTGCAAGAAATATGGTTGGAAATCTTATGATGTCTTCTACACAATGGAATCATCAAGTACTGCAAACACCTTCTCAAAACCCTTGAAAAACTAACTTGAAGTCAAGTTGTTCAAAAGTATAGGAACCCTCCTATAGCAATTGTATTTTGGGAAATTTTGTCAAATTATAATACAATCTTATGTGTTAACATATGGATCCATAGGAGATGGCATGCTCCCTGTGAGATTCCAATAACATGTAGTTCCATTTGCCTTATCCATTGGGCTATGGAGTCATTTGTGAAACTAATCTCTAAAATACTGCCAAAATCTGCCATTTATTTAAGCAAAATGACTGATAAACCTACTACAAACTGAAGGAAAGAAAATGCTCAGGAAGCGATATTATTTCCTACACTACCGTACCTCTAACCAGATCTCGAATTTGATCAGGCAAAGGCAGACTTCCACAACAACCATTCAAGAAATTTTAAGATTGAAATGATCTTGTCTTTACCACTAACCAATAGATAATAACTCAAAGGTAACAACAATGATAAAAACTCCTTCAGAAAACCATACTCAACCATAAGTATCGGTGAAATAATGTCATTTGAAATTTTCATAAAATCTGAAACATAAGACTCTAACAAGGTTGTAAATGGATCCTTAAAACCAAGATCAGAAACATGTTTATCCACAGAAAATAACTGCTCATTCGTAAATGTCTTTCTTCTTGCAAATAAATGACCTTCTTGTTCTTTCAAAACCAACTCTTGAACATAAAAAATTATAGTCTCTTCTTCATAAAAATGATAACAGGATAATTGTACAGCAGGATTTAAAGCATCATAATTATGATCAGCCAAGAACATATAGTTATCTATGAAATCAACCACTACTGCATGCTCAAAATGGTCTGAAAACTGATCATAAGCTTGATATACATTCTTGTCCATAGAAAAATATGCAAATATTGAAGAATCTGATTCCAAATGTGAATCATACTTACATCCTTGTTGTTTTTCCAGATCTGATTTATATTCGTTGTCTTCTTGCTTGGAATCTGAAACATACTGATAGTCTTCCTACTCATGTACATGTAAATTTTTAGAATATGCTTGCATACAAATCCTCTTTCTAGCACATATTTTCTCCTCAACGTATTCAACATCTTCAAACAAGCATCTTAAATGTGAATATTTCCTTTATCTCGGGAGAAGGATAAGATCTGAATGCTGATCCATTTCATAGTACACCATGGAAACAATCTCAGAAGGTCAGATTTCCACTAGCATGCTATGATAAACACTATAAAATCTCCTGTTGAAGACAACCAAGGCTTCCTCTTCCCCTCTCCTCAAAGCATTAAAATCATCCAAGTACTGATAAAGGGACTTTTTCTCACCCCAAAACTTTAAAAATTCATTGCATAGCCCGATCCAAGAACTAATGGAATCGGCTCCCAAACCTTTAAACCACACAAAAAAATATTGAAACAAATATTTGGAGAACAACATCATGGTAACATCATCATGAACTATCTCAAACTGATCAAAAAAGTTCTCAAAGGCCTCCAAATTCCTCTCAGATGTAACATGATCTTCTCCAGAGAACCGAGGAAGATACTCAAGGAAATTAAGAGGATAAGGATGAAGGTGATATGGCATCCTTAAAGGTTTAAACATCGTGTCTCTGATTCTAGTTTGAAAACTAGTGGGATGGATATGAGGCTTAACAAGCTCATGGAAAGGTTCAATAGTAAGAGTAGAAGGTGATGAGATTTGAGAAGGCTTTGAATCAGTTTCAACCTCCTCAAGGTTACAAGGGTGATCAAATTCAGGAGGGATTTGAATACAAAGCTCATCCTTATGAATAGGCTGAGGTGAGGATACAAGATCAACATATACAACATAGGCAGAAGGAAGGTATTATTCTTCCAAGGATGGATATATAAAGGAAGGTTGATAATCATCTGAAAAAACAAATCACACGATGCTTCTCTTTATATGTAAAGGAAAATATAGCAAAGAGTTGATAAAGAAGAACATGATTTCATGTAGAAAACTAATGAAATGATACCTGGTTTTACACTTCTTCCCCTTCATCTTTATGTCAATAGGATCCTCCCCAATGGAGTCTCTGATTTTGGAGTCACTAGGTAGATAATACAGTAAGATTTTTTGTGTCCCTCTCTTGTCTACCATCAAGAGATGGATCTATGTCGTTTTTCCCATGGAGTTTTTCAATCTGCTCAAATCCGTCCCCAACAATAGTGCCAAAAATGTTAGCACTGAAAGTCACACTTTGACTGCTAAAGTGTAATCTCAGCACCCATTAGAATGTAAAAGATAATTTTTTGGTTTGAATAGGTGGATCAACAAGATGAGAAAGAAAGGGAGAGGGAAGCAAACTGCAGATCAATAGGCTACACCATTGGGCAATGGAGTCACACAAAAACCCTGAAGTTAGAAGGAAATTGAAAAGCATATCAGAAAAATGGATCATAAGATGGAATATGTAAGAAAGGATAAGTTAACATAAATTAGATCATCCATTAAACAAATATCCTCTCTTCAAAACGGATTAGAAAGCTACTTGAATAAACACAATGAGTTATAGGCAATTATAACAAACCCTTTGTTGCACAAGAATCTATAAATCAAATACAACCATTGATCCTCAAAAGCTACAATTCATTCAAGGAAGATAGAAATGAATATGGATAACTAATAGAACATAATCTGATATAAAAAATCTCATGAATCTTCAATGTCAGGAATATTTACATGATAAAAATGTCCTCAGGCTTACAAATGAACACACACAGGGAAACTGCCTACTCCTACTCTCTCTAGCCACTCTTGGCTCATGAATCCAACCCTTCTCCAAGAGCTCTCTCCTTCATTAAATATAAAATAACATCCAAATATACTTATGAGTTCGAACCCATCTCTTTCATTGGATTCTAAGCCTTGGAGATAGGTGGCAACAATCAAAGAGACAAAAATCCAACAAACTTCAAATTTTCAAGAATTTGTTGGCAGTCTTTAATGAATTGTTTTCAACTCACTGCATGAGGTATTAATGGAGCTAAGACTTAGGTACAGGTTTCCCTTGAAATATAAATGATCCATGAGAATTCATTCGAACCCTCCCTGACAACTGACAACCTCCCAACAAGGAGAATATCCAATTAGCTATGCAAAACAGAGAATTGCCAGCACATTCCGTAGAGCACTGGTGTTGTAATTGTTTCTCTCAATTTACAAATTGGGTCAGGCTAAAATTTAGTCAGAAAGTCAACAAGGATATCATCTTCCTCCACAAAAAATTTCAGAGAAACCCACTTCGTATTTTTGGTTTTATGATCAAATTTGTAACAGTAATTACTACAGGAAATTCCGTAGCGCCACTGTAAAACAATTATGCACATTCTGTAGTGCCCTTTGTGTGTCTGGCTAGGTGATTCTGTAGAGCCTTTTTTGTATCTAATATCTCTCTAAAAATAACATGTTTTTCAAAAATTAGAGAGGTTTTTTTTATTTGGTATGTGATGAACAAAAACCTCCTCCCGTTTTCTAAAATACCTTCTCATTTGTTCATAATTCAAGTTTTAAGTTAGTCACTCAAAAATTTCAGAAGCGCAACGTGCTCTTAGTAGAAACACAGTGTGGTCTTTGAGAGGTTGTTTGGAGGCATTTCTAGAGTATTTTTGGGCTGCAAGAGATATGGTTGGATTCTTATGATGTCTTATACACAATGGAATGATCAAGTATTGCAAATGCTTTCTCAAAACCCCTGAAAATTGACTTGAAGTCAAGCTGTCCAAAAGTACAGGAACCCTCCTATAGAAATTGTATTTTGGGAAATTATCTCAAATTATAATAGAATCTTAGGTGTTAACAAAAGGAACATTCTCCTTGTTTTTGTTTATCTCTTTTTTGGGCCTTGGAGATTACTTACAAAAAAGGAACCCCCTTGGAGTCCATAGTTAAGCTCTTTTCAGATTCCCTAAATATGAAAAAATTGTTGAGTGACCTTGTTCCTTTCACACTCATTAATTGGTCCAGAAAGAACATCTATCCAACATGATTTTAACCCTTTTTTCAGCCAATAGATTATCCAGGAAAAAGGTACACCTCGGGAGACTTGTCTCATTGGGAGAGTTCTCCTCAGTTATATTTTATACTTTTTTGGGCTAAGGAGACTAAACTTAGAAAAAGGTTGTGAGTCCATAGTTAAGCTATTTTCAGAATCCTTAAAATTGAAAATATCATCGAGTGATATTGTCTCAATCACACTCGTTAAAATGGTTTTGAAGAGACATATTTTTAGTATAAGTTTAACCCTTTTTCGAACCGACTAGACTAATTGTGAAAAAAGGAACTCCCCGGAGTCTTCTTTTAGCATTTTTCCAGACTTTCTAAATGTGAAAAAAATCACTGAGATTAACTTCTCTAGACTCATAAAAATTCACATGGAAGGATTCTTGTTGTGTCATGATTAATCACATTGCGGGTCAGATCTTTGCATCTTTAGCATAATTTCGTCTCCATGTTGCTCTCAACTAAACCTTTAAAGCATTTGTTAAACGCAAGCCTTGCAACACTTTTTTCCTTTGCAATCTGATACCTTGACCCATCGAGGAATTTCCCTGACTGTCCTTATCTTGAACATGTCTCCTTGCACTGAGCATCAGTATGTTCTAGGCACCTGGAACTAGTTTTCTTACCCGCGACACTTGTTTCCTCCTTTGTAATGTAGCATTCTTTTATTCTTTTTCAGCTCATTAAGAATTTGAAAAATAAAAAAAATCAAATATTCCAAAAAGAGGGGACGAGATATATCAATTATTTTTTCGAAAGAAAGATAGTCTCCCTTGGACAAAGCACATTATTTTGTTTGTTCTCCAAGCATTGGGATCTAATATGACCTTAGGAAGTTGTTCTTTCTACATAGAGTTGTGTCCTCCTCCATTTGGTTACTCTTCCAAACATATGGAGAGTTTGTGGTGCCTCCAACATCGCATACTTATGTCAATATTACGCTGCCTGAGTTTGATCATATTTTTTTATTTTTCCCAAGGGAATTTTTATCTAGCCCGAGTCGACCTTTCTACAGTTTGTCTCTTGACTTCCATGAATCAGCCATCCCGAGAGTCCATTCAAGTCTGGATTTGAAATCGATGAATTTTTGTGCCTGATGATCGAGATCCTCTATTCTTTCCCCAATGGAATGTATAAGACCTCATAGTGAGTCTTACACTCATATTATACTCCTACATGAGTTGTTGAAGATCTTGAATTTGTTGCTCGAGCTATGGTGTCCTTATCTCTATACCTAGGCGTCAATACTTATTGAAGATGCATGTTATATTGTACTTGAATATCATTGAATGATTTTGAGATGTAGATCCGTTGTGTATTTCTTGCGGCTACACTTTATATGACATGGATATGTAGCGTACTTGATTTGCAGCCATGATTAGTTCATCCTGAGCAAGGGTATGCTCGCCTCAAAGAGATTATTGTTATTTTGTAGATGGAGCGCTCCCAAACTCTGGTCTCAGGCTCACTCGACTCCATTCCTTCCCACTGGTAAATATATTGTAATGTATTTCGGCCATTAGTTTCTCTTTTTACCTCATACATTAGGGGGCATCTATTATATCCCAAAAATACTCTACCTATGCATACATGGCATTGGCCTTTTTACTTACACCATTTGCCAAATTATTGTTGATGATCTCTCTTAAAAAAACATTTTTTGGATCATGTTTGCGCCCTACTGCACTACTACTCGGGTACACACGCTAGTTTCATACTAGACAACCCATGTACATATGCAATTTTCATGCTAGACAACCCACGTTTACCTCCAAAAGTTGCAAAAAATAAAAAGTTGCAAGGAATTTGGTGAAGTTTATGGGCTATCAAGGGTTTACCAACCATTTTACCCATTGTATCCCATCCCAAAACCGAATAACCATATTTTTTTCATATAAAAATAGGTCTTGAGCTCACATTCCAACATCAAGCATGAAAACAAATAACCTTTTCCAAAATCCCTTCCCCTTCTAGCCCAAGTTTTGCATCCCTTTCTGAGATTTGGCCTTAGCATTCCCCTTCAACCATTTCTCTTTATACAATCCATTCAATTTACTCAAAGAGATAAGTTTATTGTGAGAGGCAGCATGAGAATGATGCACTTGGAACAATAATAAGAGGAGCCCAGACCTAGTTTGTGGAGCATATGTCGATGAGAAGGTTGTAATATTTTAATCTTCAGTTTGAATAAAGAGTTATTTTCTTGTCCCAATAAATTGCGTCTTTATTTATTTATTGATTAAATGCATCTATGTTTATATATGAATGCTAACATTGATGAATAGAGATTGCATATTTGTATCATTGTTTGTCTAAGTGTTCTTACAGGTTAGCTTTGGGAGGAGACCTGTAGCTTGGGAAGCTACAATGTTGAAGGAAGTCTACATCGAACGTTAAGCCCTAAGGTACACTTACCAATATTCCTTCATTTCCTTTGTATTTATGTTCATATAGTTTGGGGTAGTTTAGAAATAGGTTTGTCTTTTAAGGGAATTTAGTGGTATGCCTATATTCCAAACCAACATAGTAATAGGGGGATTTTCCCTGCTAGCAAGGGGGTCATGTGAAACATTGTCGGAGTATCATCTTGAGGTCGCACAAATGTACTATATTGGTTCATGTCGAACCAAATGTTGTGAGTGTGCCAATTGAAAAGTGTTTGTGGAATCCTCAGTCTATGTGTAGTTGCGATGAGATCATTGTCTTGCTACATAAAGGTAGTGTTTCATTTTGTTTCATGAGCACTAGCAGTGAAAACGTGCTAGGGATTGAAGAGCTTAGCAATCTGGGTGTCATGGTTAGATGAAAGTGTGTGCCCCTCTAGTGATTTCCATTTCCATATCACAAAGGTGACCAAAACATAGTTGTAAATGAAGTAAGTGGCCCTCTCATGCACATTAGTGCATGCTTTCAGTATTTCCATGAGTAGGAACTTACACCAATTGAGTGGTGATCCAACCTTGCAGAACCCAACCAATGATATAGCATAGAGCATGCATTTACCCTGGGATTGTTTCTCATGACCTTTCTAGAAATTAAATATTAGGTACAACAAGCATGCTCGTCATTGATTATCTTGATGTGAGAACCACAACCTCCTCACCTGGTTCCATACTTGTCGTAGAGGTTGATCTCTCCCTTCTTGTGACCATGATTTTTTGAGACCTAGAAGCCTTGCGTTACATATTTTTCCTCCATGGATAAGCTAGTTTTGTTTTTAAATTCATCCACATGGATGGGATAGGCCTTGTCCAACCATAAGGCACCATTGTGCACTCAGCTAATGAGGAATATGGTGCACAATACAACTTCATCGGTAGTGCCAAACACTGGCAGGTTGTGAAAATTCATCAAAGTAGAGTCCCTAAGTAGTAGGAATGATGGTTTCCACTGCTACTACAAGTTTTATATCATCAGGTTCAAGCAATCCATGAATGTGTGAATAGCCATCTGAGGATACTATGATGCATCTTTGAGGTCGATGTTGAGCAGTCGAGTTTGCTCAAATTTTTCCTGGAGATCACCCATAACTTTGACCCATGGATCAATGAATTATGATGGAACAATGACCTTTGGAAGGAATCCCCATATAGAAGTGTGAACCATACTTGTAGACCTACATTGGTAAACAAAGAAAATTGGTGGATAAAGGTTCTAGTACGTTCTCACAGAATGCTCGAGGGGCTCCAAAGTGAAAAATTCAAAGAAAAAAATAGAAGTAAATGAATGGAGTGAGAGGCAACCACAAATTTATAGAGAGTAATGAGGAAGGTGACACAGGATGCACATGGACATGTCATAAATATGGATACCATGTATATTAATGCACCATTAACAACGAACATGGATATTAATCATGGAAATGCATATTTGGGGATTTCGGAAATAAAGGGCACAATCGGCAACACGATAGTGGGACACACGAGCGAATAAAAAATTAATTAATGCACCAGAAATAATGCAGAAAGGTACTAAAAGTCATTGGGGATTTAAATTAATTGGACTGGAAATGAAAGGACGATGAACAAAAAGGTACCAACGACATTTAAGGAACAAGGTGACAACGACATGGCACCGATTTAAAATTTGGAAACTACTAAATAACGAAATATTTGATGTAGAACTCCCTGACCACAAATGTGTGAGTTAGTCTAGACAAAATGACAACGACAACTAAAATCTAGGACAGGTGACAGTTGGACACTTCAACATTTTATTGATGAAAAGGAGAAACAAAAAAATACTTGAAAAACCTACCTACTTTATTCACTGCCTGTGATAGGAGCGCTGCAAAAATTCACTTATGAAGAATAAATGAAGGGATTTAGTTTTGTGCCATTCACCCATCTTGGATGAACAATAACATTTAGTTGTTATAGTTTGAAAAATCCATATTATTTAATTTATGCAACTATGAAGGGTCCAATACAATGCATTTGCAGTTTCCCTGGATGATTTTGATACTTACTGTCATACAACAATACTTGATCACCTTGCGCAAAATAATTCATATTAATATTCTTGTCATGTCAAGCCTTGTGCCTAGCCTTTTCCACAATATGATGAAAATATGCCATAAATAGAGCTTCGTCCAGTTCCAACAACTCTGTGACCTATTCTACAACTGAATCATCATCGGTCTATTGAGCACTCAACACACCCTCAAAATTTATGAAATTTTAGGGTACCAATTTTCTTTGATTTCATATTTATAATTTGATTTCGCATGATCATGATCAATTTTGAATTTTTTTATTTTGTTTCCCCACCTTGGACAAGTCTTGATCTTAATACATATTTCCATTAGAAGAGAAAGAATCCTCCATTGTGTAAATGATGATATAGGGTCTTCAACAATTATTACTTTCAATATTGTCCATGTTTTCTGATAGTGTCTAACTTCTCATGATGCCTGACAGTCACCTCTCAAGAGTGTCGATGTTGTTACACATTATTTTTGTCATCCCTATGATCGTTAATGATGTAAACCTATCTTTTTCCTTCAGATGGGTCAGTGGCCTGAGTTCCTGAAGAAGGAAGGGAGAAGAACTTTTCCTGAGAAAAGAAGTTGCATTTTCCTTTGTAAAAACCCTATAAAAAAGGAAGTTCACAGGTTGCCATATAGGAAGGGTGTGAGAATGACTGATTCTCACAGGTTGCACCATAGCTGGGTTGCGAGAGGTTCATAGGTTTCTCTATAGGAAGGGTCTGAGAATGCTTACACATGGGAAAAATGAGCATTTTATCGAATCTTCTAGAAGGAGAAACTTCTATGGTGAGGTGGCATATGAATGGCTTGGATCTTACTCTCTTTCATGATTTAGTGGGATCATCCTAACCTCCTCACCTTATCCTCTTCAACTTATAAAAGGAGAGGAGCTCTCATGGAGAAAGTGGGCTTTTGAGATTTGGAGCTTTTGGGATTGGCTAAGTTGGATTTGGCTTGGAATTATTAGCTTGGTTAGAGTGTCCCTAAGTTTTTCCTTTGTCAAGATAGATTGTGAGTATTATCAGATCTATGCTCTCAGAATTCTTGGA
>SNQJ01S0032220.1:55334-65755 GCA_010110895.2 Picea sitchensis
GTTTTTTATGCCACGGTACCTCCACATCATCCAACCATGTCATCACAAGTGACTCACTAGTTTCCTCAGGGAATGAGAAACTCTTATGGAGAATATCAAAGGAATTAGATGATATATTGAAATCACCGAAATTGATGTTACATCGATCACCAGTGATTCGCATGTACAACTATGATAACCCTTACAATATTCTCAACTCATCGATGACCAATAGCTCATCAGTGTTAGTGAACCAAAGACCAAGATATTATTTTTCAACACATGAAAAAGGTTGTCGATGGCCAATTATAAGAAAATAAGATGCATTATGGGTCATCCATATGACCTACTGCATTAATTTAGACCATCCACAACTTATATGAGGGATTTCAAAACATCAAAACTGAGAACCCGAATGAATTTTTCGAATGTCGATGTCATGTTATTGGTCAGTCAAGAACACCCTCACGACATATATATTAAGGTATATTGAGTTCGTCGATGGATGGTATCACATCGACGTCAACAGACCCCAATCCGTCATCACCTGATGAGACACATGAACGTGAGCATTGATAGATGACTTTGGTAGAATGAGCTTTGATCTTAAATTTTTGTGTTGTCACAGATTTGATCTAGACCATCCATATTATAAAGTGAGGATTTTAATGCCTTGTGATTTAACGCAAGTGACCTCATTCACTGTGCATTTTCAACCTATCCAAGTATGCCATGATAATGGAGGGAGGCCCCAAACTTTATTCTACATGATTTGAACACCACCTCAACATCTCAAAAAGCTTATCACACACAAATGTAATCTACAAAACTCATCTTCATTGGGATCGATAATCAAATGATCAAGACAATTCTTTCGAGCCATAAATAGGGACATATCCCCAACCCTTGATATTAATAGTCATTGTGTGTCAATCGATCATTGTTCAAAAATTTTGATCGACCAATTTAACGTTCCCTTGCATCGTCGATTGATGTAGAACATTAATTGCATGAGCATGGCACTGGCGATGAATTTAATTCCTAAGGATCTACAAGGATTTTGTTGTACTCGATGTTTGCAAATTTGGATGGCATATATAAGAATGAATTATTTGAATCTGGTTTTTCTCATTCGTCTTATCATTATTTCCATAGAGCATTAGATATTTCCACAGGACAAGAGATTTAGTATATCCAAGTGTTGCTCTCATTGCAAGATGAATAATTGTCAAGTTGATTGTTATTTCGAAACTGGTAAGTGTCAAAATCTTGAAACCCCATCTTTGCATAGGTATTGTGGTCATTGTTTTTGGTAAATTTCTCGTAGTATTTAATTAATTGAAATTTAACATTGCCATTTTACAATAAAAAATCCTCCACAATGACAAATGATTCAGAAATCGCCAAATACCTCGAAGGGGAAGAAGTTATTAGTTGGAGAGGCTTCTAGTCGTATTGATGCCAGATAAATAGAACTCATGCCCAAGGTGGAGCCTGTAATGAAAATTTCATATAAAAATATATCATCTCCAACACTTCTCTACAAAGATACAGATACAAGCACGACAACCAAGGTACCTATGCCCATTGCGATTGAACTTTACAATAAAATTCACAATGATGATATTCCTGAATTCACTCTACATAGCGATCTAGAAGTAAGAGTCCTATATGACCACGTATTTCAAAATATCAAATTATCATCCCTGTACATGGTAGCCTTCAGAACCCTAGTTTTACCCTACATAAAAGCCTTATAATGGATAATTAATCACACCAAGGATGACAAATGTGTGATCAATGATGTGAATGATCAATATGTTGGTGTTTTTATACCAATGGAGGTCAACAAGTATTGCAAACTCGGGAAGCCTGAATTCTAGCTTAATACCAACTTCATGGTCAAGTTCTATGAACAACACAACACTAATTAGTTGTTGGCATCCTGGTGGAATAAATATAGGAATTTTGTGAATGCAACATCTAGATGTAAAATACTATAAACCTTAGAGAACCATATATATTCCTCATGGTTCAGATATGCCAATTGTATGGGGAAAATGAATGCTCCAAGTTTTTGGAAGCCTGGATTCCCCTAGCATATACAGTAGCCATATCTGGAAGTGTCCTCAATTGGGGTGCCATAATTTGAAAACAATTGAACATTAAGGTTGACCAAGCACAAAAAACAAAAGTAGGAGAAGTCCCATCTTTCTTTATGGCCTCATACCTATTAGATGCAATGTGTGATAGAAATATGTTTCTAGGGCTAGGATTAAGATGGCATGTCTCAGAGTTACCCATAAAGTGTTGAAATTCAACCCCTTTCCCTAAGCTTTAAGCCTTGTTTGAGCACTAACGCTCCCCTGCCTATGTATAAGGAACGTTAACGCTCCCTAGTCAAATGTGTGGGAGTGTTAATAACACCTTGTGTCAAGTATTGGAGGAGTGTTAGTCTTGTTTGGGAAGTTATAGTTAACCCACCTTTTTCTATGGGCCAATCCCGAGATACTCTTGAGTTGTTGTGGTTGAGAGATGACTCATGAACTTGAGTCATCCATGTTCCCTCCATTTTGGGTACTAAATCCTAATCTAAGGAGTGAATATCTCATCCATTCCCTTGAATTTTTATGGTGGTTATGCCTCTCAAGTTATATATAAACAATTACATTCATGGGTAAAGAGGGAGTTTTGTAGAGTATGAAACCTTTGATCTTAAGATAAAGGTTAGAATATCACTGTGTGCATCCAAGGGCCAAAAATAAGGACGCTCGGAGGAATGGTTCCATCCCTATGTAAGTTTTCATATTTGAAATATAAAGTTAGCCTATTCCTTTCACCATGTTGTTCATGATAGTGTCTATGCTTAAGTTAAATTGGATATAGATAGATTTAGTTTTTATCTAACAAGATCTAGTAGAAGTAGAAAGGTTTGCTTCTTGTTTTGCAGATCTCTTTGATCACTGAAAAGGATTGGAGCATCAAGTTCAAAGGACGAAGAAATGAGGACAAAATTAGGGAGACAAGTAATTATACCTCCTTCTATCCATAGGTTAACGAGTTAAATCTAAAAGGAAAGTAGTAACCATTTTTTTTGAGTCTGTCTTAGATCATAATTTGATCTAAGGAGAGTTAAACCTTTCTTCATGATGAATTTCTCACAAAAACAATTGGCGACTCCATTGGAGATGAACACAATGTTATTCTTGGTATATATCCCATGATTCTTCCTTATTATTTTTATTTCCTTGCTTCTCTAAATATTTCATACTTACTACCAGTCATTATCAATATTAGTCAGCCAAGTACTAGACGTGTGTACTTTTCTGAGTGAAAAAATACTCAAACTTTCATCACTTTAAAGAGTAAGACTCCCTTGCAGTAGTGTACAGAGAATTAGTAATGCCCCCTTTTAGGATTATAGGGAGTGTTAGGCATGTTCTATCTCCCTGTATTCGGGGTTTTAGGAGCATTACCCTCCTTTTACAGTCAATTTTTTAATGTTTTCGCATTTTTTTTCTACAAGATTTTGGCCTCAGAATTGTGTTTTCAAATCTTCTCTCACTTTCTCTTGACTTTGATTGATTTCACTCCAATGATTAGTCCATTTGATCACTCCCTTCAGTTTCTATTTGGTTTCATATTATCAAAGTGTGCATGTGTGTTTAGGGTTAATCTGATCCTTTTGCTTTGATTCATGCCACTATTGATTTGACTATGTTATTATCGATTCTAAAAGTATCTTAGGTGTTTTCGGTTAGATTGTAAAATCTTTGGCTTGAAATATATCTTTGTTTAGAATATTTCGTTATCAATACTTTGTTTGCATTCTTTTTTTCTTTATTTCTTTTTTTTTGTGGTTTATTGCAAGTATCAACTGAACCCTTTTCATTCTAATTGAAAAGGAAGAACCTCATACTTTAAAATGTCTCATTGACTTTGAAAATTTTAAGGGAAAGGAAACAAAAGTTTTGCATTCAAAACTTCATTAAGTAGAAATTTGGTATATCTCTTAAAGGAAATTGTTTTAAGGATATTAATTGGATGGTTTAGAAAATGTTCAGATTATTTTTTTAAAGAGAATAAAATTTTCACTAAGTGTTTCATCGTATTAAGAAAATAAACCTCTTATCCCTCCTGTAGATAGAATTTATTGAAAGATAATTTTTTCATCCCATTCCTTTATGCATGGTCTTGGAGTTAGGTCTCCACATCACAAGTAAGTCTCCCTCCTTCTATCTATATGTTAATGAGTTAAATCTAAAATAAAAGTAGTAACCATTTGTTTCGAGTCTGTCTTAGATCATAATTTGATCTAAGGAGAGTTCAACCTCTCCGCGGGGTAAATTTCTCACAACATACAGGTAGAGAAATAGGCACGTAGATTAACAAAAGAACCCTTGACAGTGAGACCAGGCCCTATTTCACTGGAACCAATAATAGTTGATTTGATTACAATCTATGATGATGATATTCAATATTTAGGCAGTACAACAATTCCCATTATAAATGAAGCTGATACAAAAATATTAGACATTGAACAACCTCAAGGACCACAAACCATGGATATGGGGACAAACTTGAATACAACTGAAATCATTACCACCCCCTTAGGAAAAGGGTAACAACCTCAAGTTGAAGGATAAAGTGGTCAAGAGAGCAAGAGAGAGACACAATACAAAGAGCAGGAAGGATCTCAAGAAGATGAAGATGAAATTAATAGTGAGGCTTATATCCCAGAAGAAAAGACCCCAGATAAAGAAGAGAGTGAGGAAATTTCATATGTTGGAGGGAAACCTGGAGGTGACACACCCAGAATCCAAGGGAATGAAAATTAAAATGATGACGAAGAGTTTGAAGAAACCACAACAAAGAATCCAACCCCCTCTTTACTGAGGGAAATGAAAACACCCTCAGAAACAACAACAAATAATGTGATAGAAGTCATCACTAATACTAGGAAGGTAGGAGAGGTTCTCCAACATGCAAATACTAAACTCACAGATAGCTCCGGGTAGACTTATACAACTCCAGACCAAGAACATGCATCGGGTACAGATGGATAAAGATTCAACAAGTAGGTATCAACGACTGACAAAGTTAAGGAACCAAACCTTGAGAACTTTCATATTCTAGGTAGTCTGAGCAATGTCATCTCATGAGTAGAGAAACCAATTCCATAACCTCTAGATGAGGTGTCTAATGTGCATGTGATAACATACGATAGAAAGAGGAAGGTGTTGGTCAAAAGAACTAGTAAAAATAGAAGTCTTACTTTAGATAACACTGTGGTGATCACTATGGAAGACACTATGTTATATGCCAAGAAATCCAAAGTGAGTGAACTACTTGGAGATGGAATGGACATATCTAGTTCCACCATCGACAGGGAAAGAGAATATGAGCGAGAAGTATAGTCCATGAGGGTGAAACATGTGCGTCTCAAACATCAAGTTAAGTATTATCAAGGTACTTCATGTGCGATCACTTTCATGAGAGAAGAGTTTTGATATGGATACAATCGATTCAAATTGGATATGGACATATTTATGGCTCATATTGTAAGTTATTAGGAGGAGACCTTGTTTGGTCTAATATCACATAAATATATGATGAAGTGGCATGAAAAATCACACAAGGCCTTGGAAAAAATTGAATATATAAAAGAGATTTGAAAGGGCYAGAGTTAATAGGAGTACTGTTGCCACRGGGGCAGACCCAGGGTTCAACTCGAACAACACACAAACAAGMCCTAACTACTATCCCTTTCGGMAACACCTGCGRAGGAGATGCAGTCTCACTCGAATTAGCAATAGGGGGTTGCAGGACACAYGTGTCTACAACAAGAGGAAATGCAAGTGGATTCAAAGGAACAACACACAGAGATCTAGTTATTATTTATCTCCTTTAAGCCTACTGTGTGAACTATATCTTAGATCTAACACATTGATGCAATAACAAAATAACAAAAAGCAAAAGAACACAACATCAATCACATAGAACAACAAGATATATGTGGTTCACCCTCTCCCTAGGGCTACGTCCACAAAACTACGTTTCTTGATATTATATGAAAACATACAGTTCTATTTGCACACTTAGCTTGCAGATCTCTCTCTTTTTCTCTTCTTCTCTCCCCTCCCTGTGCACCCAGCTGAAGGGTTGATCTTCACACCTAGCTAAATATCTTACAATACATACTCTCTCCCCTCACAATATTTCTCTTACACAACAAAAATAATCACTCTCTTAACTCACAATGACCAACTTAGAATGAACAACAATGAACAAACACAAAAAACCAACACTAATGAAGTCTCTTAGAACAAACCCTCCCATGTCTTCTAGACCTTTATTTATACATTTCGTGACAAATTCTAGGTCTCAAAACCCTAAATAAAAAACCCTAGGTGTTTGAAACCCTAGGTCAACATGACCTACCTTTTCAGGGCTTCGCCATCCTGTCTTTCCGTTTTTCCCACGAGGTGCTCCAAAGCAACCATTGGTGGCTTTTTCCCCTTGCTGAGTTGTCCACGATCCATCTTCCTTACTAATCTGTCTTCCTTGATCTTCTTGTTCAACAACTCGTTTTCCCTTCTTCACTCCTTTTTTTTCTACTTCTTTGACCACTTCGACCCAATCTCAGTCAATGTGCCTTCTACGTAGTTCGTACTTCGTCTTTCTTCCTTAATATTCTCTTTCTTCCATAACCAAGGGCCAACAAGCCCCCAACACTCACATGTGACTCATCCCGAGGCACTGTAGGTCTGAACCTTATGTTTACTTCATCTTCAAACTATGCAGAGAAGCCTATGCATTCTTCTCTATCCCTCCCTTCCTTGTGCAGGCTGTCTTTTCTGTGTTTGGTACCCAGTTTCAACTGCACCTGGTACCTAGAAACTTCTTCTTTTGATTTTACTGAGAGCTATGAGGTAGTTGGTTGTCATAATACAATTTCAACTGACTCCCATTCACTAAACCTTCCTTCCATTCTCCAGTCAAAGTATTCAACTGCGTAGCTCCTCCTTTTGTAACATAGGCAACCTCATATGGCCCAAGCCAATGTGTCCTAAACTTCCATGGATGCTTCATGAACTTACTGTCATATACCAATACCAGATCTCCTTGCTTGAATTCTTTATTTTTTATATGTCTGACGTGATAGGCCTTTTCTATTTCCTTTTGTACCTGTTGGTGAAATCCTACAATGAATTTGTCTTCCTCTAGTTTGACCAACTACGCAAGACTGTTTTGCACAACGCCTGTGTCATCCATATCTGTAAATGATGAAATTMTTAGACTATGAACCAAATATTCCATAGGTACGACTGCTTCTAGGCCATAGACTAGATTAAAGGGAGTCTGCATTGTCATATTCTTGCAAGTGGTTCTATAGACCCATAATACTGCTGATGCTCTCAAATCCCAATCATCTCTATTCACACTGCAAATCTTCATCAGTTCTATCTCCAAGATCTTATTTAAAGATTCTACTGTTCCATTTTCTAGTGGGTGGTAAGGTGTGCTCTTCTCATGATGAGCTTCAAATTCCCGAGTCAAGGCTTCAATAGTATTATTAATAAAATATGTACCTTGATCACTCATAAGGATCTTCGAGCATCCAAATCTGGTTATGATATCATCAAATATGAATCACGCAGCTGTAGTTGCACTACAGTCCTTGACTACTCTTGCTTCTGCCCATCTGGTCAAATACTATGTCGCAGTGATGATGTATCGAGCTCCTATGCGCTTTCCGGGTGGGTTGATAGGTCACCCAAAATCAATATCCCATTTCTCAAATACCTGTAAGGTTGGATGAGGTGATAAAGGCATTTCATCTCTTTTGGAAGGTTTCCAAACTCTTTGGCATACATTGCAGTCTTTGTAGTATTCCTTAGCATCTTTGTGTAAAGTGGGCCACTAGAGGCCAACTCTAAGAACCTTTTACGTTGTTGCTTTTCCTGTATAGTGTCCTCTTGCGATGCCTTCATGTGATTCTTCTAGAATCAGTGGTCTTTCTACCTCCATAACACATCTCCTCAGGATCTCATCAGGTCCCATCTTATAAAGTTGTCTAGCTATACGTGAAAAATCTATAGCTTGAACTACCAGTTGTTTCTTCTTAATGATTGTATATTCAGAAGGTGCCATTTCTATTGACAGGAATCGAAATATCTCAGCGAAGTGATCATCAAACTTTTTGATGGACAACAACTGTGCATCTGGTAGTGTATCCTCCAAACTGGTAGGTTCCTCTCCATGTTCTAACCTGGACAAGTGGTCATGTCCCTTGTTCATCCTCCCTGGATTGACCACAATCTCAAAATCATATTCCTAGAATAACAGTAGCCATCTGCATAATCTCCCCCCCAACACTAGCTTGTTGATTAGGTACTTCAACACAGAGTGATCATTGAGCATCTTAAAATGTCCTCCCAACAAGTAGTGTCGAAATTTCTGCAGCGCGTACACCATGGCTAAACCTTCTCTCTCAGTGGTAGTGTAATTTATGTCAGTTGTGGAGAGCTTCCTTCTAGCAAATTATAACGGATTTTCAATATCACCTTCTCCTGGTTGTGTTAACACTGCTCCTAATGCAATATATGAAGCATCGACATGCACATGGAATTCCTTACTCCAATCTGGGAAAACTAGAATGGGCGCAGTGACCATTTTTTGTTTCAGTGTGTCGAAGCTTTGTTGACATTCCTTTGACCATTGAAACTAACAATATTGATTTAAAATCTTCTCCATGGGTGTTATTATCTATGCATATCCCTTGATGAACTTTTTGTAGTATCCCATATGTCCCAGCACAGTGCACAACTATCTAACCGAAGTAGGAAGGGGTAGGTCAACAATGATGGAAATCATAGAAGGATATACCAACAACCCCTACTTACACACAATATGGCCTAACAACACTCCAAAGGGTGAAAAGAAGATACACTTCTTCAGGTTCAGGGTAGTTTGACATTGCCTGCACTTATCCAACATTAGCCTTAAACATTCAATATGATTTTGCAATGAGCTAAAAACAATCCAATCATCAAAATATGCTTCCAAATATTTATGTAAAAATTCCTTGAATGCCGACCACCACCCTAGAAAATATGGCTAGTGCATTCTTCAATCCGAAATTCATCACTGTGTATTGGAAGGAACCCCATTTTGTTGCAAATGTGGTCTTATGGTGATCTTCCATGGAAATCCTGATCTGGTGATAACCTGAAAATCCATCTGTGAAGGAGTAAACTTCTTGTCCTCCTACATTATCTAGAACCTCATTTGTAAAGGTGTGGGGAATGGGTCATGAAAGAAAGCATCGTTCAGCTTCCTGAGATATACACATATTTTGATCTCTCCTGTCTTCTTATCTTGGACCACCATAGGGATAATCCATTCTGACTCTTCAACAGGTTCTATGATTACCGCTTCCAACATTTTGTCTAATTCAATCTTGAATTTTTGTTTGTACTTCGGATTCAATATGTAGGGTCTCTTCTTGAATGGCCTTGCATCTAGTTTCAAGGGGATCTTCATTTCTCCCATGGGCCCTTTAATTCCCTTTATGTCGGTGAACTTGGTTGGAAACAAGTCCTGATATTCATGCAGTAGTTCTATGATCTTATCAATAGTGGCATCATCCCAATAATCTCCAACGTTTGTGAGCGTAGGTGCTTTCTCTGTTCCAATATTAACTTTATTGATTCTGATTGGTTGTCCAATGAAAGGTAGTTTGATTCCTGGTCCTTTTACATATCTCTTTCCTTTAGTTTCTGTGATGTTCACATTCCTAGGATCATCGTCTTCATCAACATTGATATTGTAACAACCTTTGATTTTCTGAAGAGGTAAAGTCCATTCATCCTCTTCTTGCTCAACAGGGAGGTTGGGTGCCTCCTTGAATATCTTTTGTCTTACAACTTGCAGAGCTTGATCTACTGAGGGGTGTTGACTTTCAAATAAAAATGTAGCTACAAAGTTTTGAGTCATACAGTACCAATTTGCAGTGGTGAGGTGCAATTCTGCTTGAAGATACCAATTAAGAGGCGTTGTGTCCAAAGTGTTGATGAACTTATGCACCCACGGTTCCTGAGGAATGTTTCTCTAGGTCTCCTCACAACTTCGCACATGGTCCTTTGGAAAACTTTGACTTGTGTATCGAACTTCACACCCTTCTACTTGTTCTGAAAAGCGCATTGTCACCAAAGTGCGACATTGCACCCAGTCCATGATGTTCTTCTTATGTGTTCCCCACCATATTGATGGCATTGATTTCAAGGCTTCGTCCAGTGCCAACAGTCGCTGATGTACTGGTACAATTTCTTCAAATTCTAACAAGAATGTTTATAAATGATTTAAACCATCAAATGTGGGTAAATTACTTACTTTTGTGCCAATCCAACGAACTTTCCTAGTCAATCTAACACACATGC
>SNQJ01S0032221.1:0-20596 GCA_010110895.2 Picea sitchensis
TCGATAAACTTTCTGGTCTACAAATTTTGTTCTGGGGTTTTTCCTTTCATTCCATTTTGATGGCTGATCTTCTTTCTTTGTCTCTGAAGGGTGACTGTTGTCAATGTTTGAGGATTTGACAAACTTGATAGAATCAGTGTTACTTGAATGAACACTACTTGATCCTTCTTCATATCCCAATCCAGCTTTCAACTTTGAATTTCTTTGCTGATTCAGAATGGAGGTTAATTCTTCTGATGCTTTTATACTTGGTAGATTTTGATGATACAGTCCTTTGAATTTCTCCATTTCTTTTCTGGTCTTTACTATTTCTTCTTCTAGGGCTTCACACCTGAGTTTTTTCTCTGACAGTTGTTGTTTCAGTATGTCTTCTATCTTCTTTGCTTCTTCTAATTCTACTTTCAGCAGAGCTAGATCTTCATCAGGTTCTTTACTGTCTTTTTCAAACTGTGTTAGCACTTGTTTTAGCTTTCTGTTTTTAAATCTGAGTCTATCAATTTCTTCCAATGCGCTGATTAGTTCTCCTTCCAAATCTACTACAGCCTCTTCTTCATCATCAATGCTGCCTGTACTTTTCTTATCATGATCCTCTTTGGCCATAAGTACAAAGTCATTTGTCTTATCATCACAGGATGAGTCACTGTCTGATTCTTCTGAGGAGTTTTCATTGTTTACAACCAAGCTTTTCTTCTTATCATATTTCTTGTTTTTGTACTTCTTTTCATCATCAAGGTTCTGACCCTTTTTCTGATGAGGACACTTAGATGCAAAATGACCTATCTTCCCACAGTTAAATCATTTGAAGGGCAACTTCCCTTGATACTTTCCTGAACCTTTCTTTAATCTTCTCACAAATTTTGCCTCAATTTCATCAAATTCTGAATCAGCATTATTGTCTGCTTTAAAGGAAGCTTCTCTAGTACCAGATTTATCTTTGTTTATCCTCATTTCATATGCAGTTAGAGTTCCAAGAAGTTGATCAATAGAGAAGGAAACTCTCACATTTTCCCGGAGCCTTTTTAATCTTCTCACAAATTTTGCCTCAATTTCATCAAATTTGAATCAACATTATTGTCTGCTTTAAAGGAAGCTTCTAGTAATTAGATTTATCTTTGTTTATCCCTCATTTCATATGCAGTTAGAGTTCCAATAAGTTGATCAATAGACAGAGTTTTAAGATCATTTAATTCTTCTATTGCAGACGTTTGGATTAAATTTGTCAGGCAGAGACCTAAAAATCTTCTTGAATTAAGAGTGAGTCATCAAACGTTTCAATTCAGTAGACCCTTCATGGCATTTACAAGTTCCTTTCAACTCTAAAAAATACTTGCTAATTGTTTCTACTCTCATTCATCTTCAGTTGTTCAAAATTCAATCTGTATGTTTGAAGTTTGGCACCTTTACTTCTCTACTCTTTCATAACTGCTAATTGGTTTGTCCCACATTTCTAGGCAGTATTAAGATGTATCACCTTTACAAACTCAGCTCAGCAAGTCCATTCAAAATAGCATTCATTCTCTCAAGTTAAAAATCCAAATTCTAGCTTAGCATCCTTTGGTGGCTAGCACAACAGGCTTTGTATATCCAGTCTCTACTACATCCCAAACATCAGCTCAAGGCCATTAAATATGTTCTCATTCTGTCTTCCAGAAGGCAAAATTTGTTCCATCAAACAGGAGGGGGCTTAGAAGTTGAAGTCCCTTTCAAGGACCTGTCATGTTTAAAGCTTACAGATCTACCTTTTAAATAAAAGGAACCTGCTCTGATACCAATTGTTGGAAATACTAAAGCAACTGAGAGGGGTGGGGGTGAATCAGTTGTTTATAAGCTTAAACAATTTTATACCTTTCTTAACAATTATTAATATTTCTTCATGTGTCATCAAGCAACATACAAATATATGGACAGTAAGAGTAAAGATCATCAGTCACACATAAAATACACACAGAGACAGATTTTCACGAGGGAAACCCATAAAGGAGAAAACCTCTTCTCTTTCGAAATGATAGGCAGTCTTTCTAGTTCTGTACATCATCTACAATTGAGCAGAACTCAATGTGAGGTTGCTACCTCTCTGTTTATTAAGTTGCAACTTGTTTGAGAGCTCCAACTCTGGTTTCTCTAAAGCATCCACTAGAAGGGAGCACCAACTCCCTGAGTATTCAGCACCAACTTGGATAGCACCAACTTCCTGAATGTTCCAGCACACCAACTGGATGGAAGCACCGAACTTCCAGTTACACAGGCTCCAACTCAAAGTGTAATAGAGAACACCTGTTCTCCTGAGAACCTCTAACCTTCCTTAAATATCAATGGTTAAATACACATTCAACTTTACAGATAACCAGTCTTACCAGTCTTCTTTGTTCTTAATTCTGGTCTCTGTTCACTGTTCTGCTACTCTTTCCCATTCAACAGGTCTGCTCTGCATCATGTCTTCTATCATTCTGCCCTGCCCTGTTCCCCCTGTCCATCATGTTGCTCTCTTCTGTTCTCCTCGCTCTGCATAGTTCCTTCACTCTTACTATTCCTCTGCTTATCTTCTTTTCTTACTGTTTACACATTTTTTATTCAGAATGATCAATCCAATTCGGTCTTCTACATTTTCCTTTATACACTTCTCTTTTTCGATTCCACTTCTCCTTCCAATCGGCAAGACAAGGATATCCGTCTTGGCAACTGAAACGCTAACCAATTCATCATTCTCAGTCGGTTTTTCTTAACAGATTTACAACTGAAGCATTAATAAGTGAGTAAGAACAACAACCTCCGATTAAGGTTTCATCCAATGGTTCAGATCCCATTGGATTCTGTTCCACCGCGATTTCGGCATTTGCGATGTCAAAAATCACAAGCTCCCGGACTCGCAATTCGATTTCCGATGGCTCCTTGCACCCCTGCTAACCCTGCTGGCTATAGGTCCATATGACCATCTATCATGTGACCGCCACCACTCTCGTCGGGGTTTCAGTTTACAAGGATAATGTGCACACGTCCCCTGGAGCCGCGATATTCCGACTGACCTCCTATCTTCTCCTTACACCTTTCCTCCACTGAATCCTGGGTGGCCCACAGGCTATATGTCTTTATTCGGGAAATCGTATATCGCGATTTCACGATGTTTGATGTTCAGAGTTTGTCGGGAATACCAAACCCGATCCCCGAAACTCCGAACAATGATCTACGGATCAGATTCATTCTTATCCAACGACTGTGATCACTTCAGAAATCGCATTTCGCGAATTCAAAGTTCTTGATGCATGCCTTTATATCATATCCCGATCCCGAAACTCCGACAATTTGTCCTCTTGCTGATCACAATTAAGGGAACATACGGCATAAACACTGCTATGTGTCACTTCTGATTCATTACTTACATGCTTACGGTGTTGACCTTGTTCCGACACCTGTCACTACTGGTTGTTACTTCCAGGTTTTAGTCGGGACGTGGTCTGGTTAACGTATCGAAATAAGGGCTAGAGCATAGGTTGATCTGACGTTTCATTAACTGATTTCAGATATGCGAAATCGGGGTATTTGTTGACAAGTGAATCGTACATCTCAAGAACCCGATCGCCAAATCTCCGATGGATTCCGTGATGCCACGCATTCTCATGAATATGTCCATCCCTTGATTTTAATGTAGTCAGATTGAATCGCCAAATCGATATCACATTTCGGTTTTCAATGTCAAGGATTTGGTATTTAAACTCTCGATGCCGATTCCGATGGAGCTTCCGTGTCGCTAATGTCATTCAATACCTAATAAACGGCCCAGATCCCTTCTTACTCTTAACGATCAAGGATAATCTCAAATCTGATATCGCTACCGGTTTTCAATGTCAAGTGATTTTTACACTTTGAAACTCCGATTCCCGGAATTCGATGGCTTATCTCCCTGCAACTTCTGCATATCTGACGACTATTGTTATTTCGGGAAATTTGAATAAGATCCCACGGTCACTGACTCTTCCTCCTCCATAATTGAGCTAGTCGCTATTCATTGGTTATTTTCTATCATCAGAATTCACAACCGTGACTTCTGCCATCAATGACAGTATCGCTTAGTTTGTTTTCTGCTAACCGGAAATATTCAATAAACTATCCTAGATTGAACATAAGGGCATGTATGTCCAAGCATAAACCTTTTAAACTCCTAGTTTTGATCTATAAAGCAAAAATTTCAAACACTACTCTAGCTTTTGTGACATGTGGGTAGCTGTATAAGTCTGCTACAAATTTAAGATGAGAGTTTGAAAACAAACTTTAAGAGGGGTCCCAAAGGTCAAGCTCTCCTAAAGGTTTTAAAATTCTGTTAAGGGAGATGAAATCGTTTCAACCTTTTTGATTCTCAAGGTCGTTTGAAGGCACGAGAGAAGAGCATACCAAGCGATTGTAATTCAACTCAAGTCCCAAATGTGAGTTAAGATGTAATTGAATATGATTGTCCACTTATGTTATAAGTCAAAGCAAGCCATCCATGTGGCAAAGAAAATAAGGGAAGCTTGATATTTCTGATCATCCTCCTATGCCTATGTAGGCTCGACTAACCCCTTTATATGATGAGGGGACTATGTATGGTGGTTTTGCCAACATTTTGACATCATATTTACTAAGGAAGATGACCTCCCACATCCAAAGAATTTTACAAAGTGAAATTCCTTTGTCTAAAATGCACTCTTTAGTGTAGACAAAAGCACTGCAGTGCAAGCTGGCCACAGAAAGAATGAGTAAGAAAAGCATGGCGACAGAGAAAAATCACATTTAGTACGCATACAAGATCGATGCACGCATCTATGGGGTGGAATGCCAGTGCACCTGTGACAAACAGCCAAGAAAGAAAATATGGATGGATTTCTCTCAATTCTCTTGTGAATTGACTGGTTATCAGGTCGACAGAGGCTTGTGCACCTGTAAGTTAATGAAAGTAAAAGAAGAGCAAAAATAAACCCAAATGAGGGAAGAATTGATACCAACTCAAGAGATGGTCACGCCAATCTGTTTGGCAGGCCCCTTTCACAATTCTGCGGAGCAATGAGAGGTGCTTACATGCCCAGCTTGGGTTCTGGCCGAGCATGACAAATTAGAGGAAAGAGTTAGAGAAAGAAAAACAAAATATATGAATTAAACTAATACAAACTAAAATACTAAGCATGGAAATAGAGAGATAACAAGAACAAAAAGACCAATGTCACCAATGTTTTTAGGCTGATCTATTGATGAAATCAAAGCACAATGAAGAAAGGGGACTGTGAGTCCCTTCTTCCTCCAAAGGAAGGCTCTTGGATCCTCACAAGCTTGATCTCCTTACAACAAGAAAAATGAAAATGGTGATGAAAGAACTCCTTTGCAAATCCACTCAATGGAGAGGTGGATAGCTCAATGAAATGGTGCCAATGTGATCTTGTCAAGGAGTGAGTCCTTAAAACAATTAGACATCATAACATTACATGAATTTCCTTGAGAAAATGAGGTTTCCTCATGGCTTTTTATAGCATTGCATTGGGTGATTATGTAACTCCTTTGTAGTGTGAAAAGAGGCTCTTTAGGGCTTCATTAGGTCTTTGACCAGCCTACCATGCGGATTCAGCTCAGATTTGAAGGTCAAATCGGCTTGGGAGCTGATCCATAAGTGGTTGGGAGGCCGACCAATTCAATAAATGTGCCGTTTAACAGGTGCGCGGGTTTTTGCGCCAACAGTCGTGCATCGTGCGCGTATGCGCGCATGGTACGTTTATGTTCCGCGCATGTGCGCGTGCACCCAACTTCTATAAAGCGCTCTTCAATTTTTACTACTTTGTATAGTTTTTGACCTCTTTGGAATGCTGTGAAATTAATTCAGTGCCATGAATGACTTCATTACTGTTTTGACGATGCTGAGTTCTTGTCACCATGTGCGGACGAAATTTCAGTGATAACAACTGTAACTTCAAATTTGACCAATTCCAGGTCTGAATTTGCTAGAACATATATTAAATCATTAATATCTCACCACTTGGTCAAATTTCTCAATTTTCCCATGAATTTAACAACATAAATTGGGGCTTTTTCCCTATTCCGCCTAATTGCTGTTACTTTTTACCATGGATGCTCTACAACTCGAAATTTGGCCACTTTGAAATAAATCCTATATAAAATTTTGCTTCAACTCAACTTGGTCAGCCCATCGAGGCTCATTGTTGAAAACTAAATCTATGATACCATATTGTAACATCCCCGATCACCCAGGTCGGGAAATGATACACGAGAGAACACTTTCGTTCTCTCTGCGGAACATATTGTAACATACCCTGAATCCAACTAAGCTATGCCACATGAATTTTTCGAACTGAATGCAATTAAAATATATACACACAGATCTCTTGTGGAAACATATATATAAAACGTAAAAAAACAAATACATTATTTAAATGCACATATTCATACCGAAATAACAGTAACCATATACATGCAACATGTACAGGCAATACCCATAAATACAAAGGCAGTTATAACCAAACATATGATAAACCCATAAAAATAAACACATAAATAATAATGCAGCATGTAAATTTATCACACAATTGATACTTATTTCGATAGGAATATCACCAACTACGTGCAGACCTTCCATGAAACTCCCCGCCTTAGACGACACTACTCATCACTCTCAGCAGTGGGTCACCCCTGAGTTGGGACTAAACTCCACCCGGGTAAAGGGATTCCTAACCAGGATAATAGTTCATAGACAACAGGAAAGACTCTGTCACAGGTGCCAACTCAAAATAACAACCTACAGTCTCTCATTCCCCACATGCATGTCCCACCCTAGGAAGTGTGCCCCTTCTCTGCTCAATAGTCCTTCAGTTTCCCCACTTCCTTTTCGAGCTTCAACAATAGGTCAGAAAGGAAGTCTCAAATCCCTGTAGTTTCATTTTAACACCTTCAGGAAATCAATTCCCCAACAATTCTCTCACCCAGAGAGGAATTTCTCACGGGCCTGACAACCCACCTCTTCAATATCCCACAAGCCTGACAACCCGCTTCTTCAGTCCATCTCCCAAGCTAACTAGATACACAAACATAATGGCCATGGATACAGGTTCAGGTACATTGACATGAAGGTACGAAAGATTGCTCAAAGAGTGTGTGAATGCTCATGGATGATTGACTGGATGACTGAATGATGGAAGAAAAATGATGGGAAGAAATGATGGAAAATGAACTAAGTCCAAAAAATATGTATGCATGTCCCCAACTTGACACTTGTCATGTTGGGAGCTACTTTGGCCCACTTGTCCCCAAATTTGGAACTTAGGATAAAATAATTATCCATACTTTATATTTTAAGAAATATTAATATAATATTCTTTTTTTGGCTTAAGATCCCTAGCTTAGCCCTTTTCCTTAACTTTTAGCCCTCCCTTTCCCTAACTAGTGTATTTTATTCCCCCATACACTTTTATCATGGTTGGTCTGCGTGCAATGATGTATTTTATATTAATGATGAGACATATACAAAAATAGGCACACTAACGTTTAACATCTAGGCTCTTTGGCCTAATCATCACAAAAATGGCTCACCAACCTATAAACCATAGCATATATACAAAGGCTCATTGGCCTCAATATCACGCACACTTAAGATGCTGCGCACGGTATCCTGGAATGTGCACACTTCATCATTTTACTACGCAGTACATGCGCGCACTATGCCATGAAAGGTGCATACAAAAATGATATCAAAACAACTCACCATATTACGTGCATTTGTATTTACATTTACAATTGGGTTCGACCTAGGGATATTACATCATATCATGGTTGATAGGAAGAACCAAATGGATGAACTCCAAAAATTTCCCTTTATGGTGAAATCCCTCATGGGAAGACACTTTGTGAAGCCTAAATGGTTATCCCTAGTAGTTTGGTTAGGGAACCCAAAATTTATTCAGGAATAATGTAATGAATATCAATGAATTTGCAAGTGAGACTATTCGATATGGATAATACATGTCATCCATTTTAGGTGATATGTGGAACGTCACATAGTTCCTCAAGATTAGGGAGATATGGCCTTGGGAAGTTAGAGAACCCTCATGAGTTGTATAGAAGCCCCTAAAAGGTCAAAGAAGTAAAATTATTCTAAAAGCTCCTAGAAGAAGTTGACTAGAAGAAGCTACTTGGAGAAGTATAAATAAGAGAGAAAGGGTTTCTTATGAGTAGAATATTTTGAGCATATCGAAGATATTATTTTGGTTAAAGGTTCAATGTAGGTACTCATGAACGTATCCAAAGTTCCACAAGTTTGAGATAGCAAGGAAGTTTGATGGAGAAAGTTTCAGAGGTTCAGAAAACCCTAGTTTTCTGAAGTTGTATGTGGGTTGCAGTGGGCCAGGGCACGTATAACATACACGTGCTGAATAAGCACAGATCATATATATTTCGAAATGCCAAGAAAATCTTGAGTAGATTCTAATTCCATGTTCCTGAAGATTGAAGAAGGTTCCCATGATATCATTCTATAGGTTCAGATCTTCTACAAAATTTATGGTATGGTAATATGTCGACTTGATGCTTATATTTACTCATGGTATGGTGATTGCTTGAAGCATTATTTGAATTGTTTCTATGATGTTTGGATATGGTATATGTGGTTGGTTGAGTGGCTCCTTTATGACATAGTTGAGGGATATCTATGTTTTGTGATGGTGTATGCATGAGGAACATTCATAGGTTGTTGGATGGTATATATTTGTTTGTGGTTGATAATCATACATGTTGGGAAGTGACATGATGGTTGCAGTGATGGATTATAGGTGGATGTGATAGAGGCAACAAGGGTCTAAAGAGTAGAAGTTGTGATGTTTTAGAAACCCTATATTTCTGAAGGTGTACGCAGGCTGACAATGTAGGATGTTGCGTACATATGTGTGTTGCATTATAGATAGGATGTGTACATATGTATGCTGCATTATAGACATGTTGTATTATGTCTACAAGATGGATCTTATACTTGAGGGTTGGATTCCTCTTCTCAGTTGGTTCTGAGATCTGCATGCTCTTTCTTGCATTGAGAGTTGTTTCTCTCTTTGAGTTGGTTCTCTTTTAAGTTGGTGCTCTTTTAAGTTGGTGCTGATAAACCCCTGAGATTGTATTATCCTATAACACATAATACAAAATATTACATATATATATATATATCTAGTGTCCTTTGTGTTCTTTATGGTGATGGTTTATTTTTAATGTATTTTGTTGAGATATGTTTACATGAACACAACTAGTTGTGAATGGAAGTAATGAATATGGATGATTGAGGTGATTGATAACTAAAGTTTTGAAAGAAGTGTAAAAATAGCCCTACATTGATTCACCCCCCCTCTCAGTGTGGTTGGTGTTTCCAACAATTGGTATCATAGCATGCCTTCATCATAATCCTTAGAAGCTTGAAGGAGATCCATGGACACACCATGGAAAAGTACTGAAGGCATACCATGGAACTAAAACAAATGCTCAAAGAACAAGAAGAAAGTAAAAAGAATCAATTAGAAGAAAAAGAAGAAGAGATAAAAAGAATAAAAAATGAAATAATTAGTCAAGAAGAAGAAAATAAGAAGGTAGATGATGAGCTTAGCAAAATCCTTGAAGTTAATGTCAATTTGAAGACCCAAATTGAAGAAGCCAAAAGGATAGAGGAACTATTGAAGAATCAAGTAAATGAAAAGGAAGAACCATGCCATAAGTTGGAAGTAGAAGTTGTTGATCTCAGAAACAAAGTAGAGAATTCAAAAACTCATATCAAGTTCATGAACAAATCAACAATCTTGGATAGTCAAATATCACCAAATGATAAATTATGTCTTTTATATATCAAGGAAGCTGCACACCTTGAATATAGCACTTCTAATAAGCATGAGGTAAGTCCTTCATTCTAAAAAAGTGGAATCAAATCTGTAAGTCAAGAACCTACACAAAGAAAGGAAAATTCCAGAATAATAGAGAAAGGAAGACACCAAGAAGCCATATTTACACCTCAAAGAAAATTCAAAAGAGAGATACCTTCAAGGTGGAGACCAAGGCAAAGGTATGAAAATGTTTTTCATGGTCACTGATTCTTCTGTAATGAATATGGTCACAAATCTTTGGATTGTAGACATTATGAAAGGAAATATGTTGGGATATTCCATAACATCCTAAGATGTTGGAGATGTAATCAAGTGGGACACATTGTTTCACATTGTCACACCATGAGATGTTATAGGTGCAGTGGGTTTGGCCACAAAGCTCAGGATTGTTGGAATTCAAGGAGACAATCAATGATGAGTGCTTGATATAATATGGAAAGAAGATCAAATGAAACTAGGAAGGAAGACAATGTTGAAAATATGGAATCTCAGAGCTCAAGTTCTGAGAAGCTAGGACACTCTCATAAGTGGATGAAGAAGAATGAATAACCAGAATGAAATGAAATCCATGATGCAAGATCAAGCTTTACATTTTATGAGGTATACACAGGCTCTTGTGGGAACAATCACATATATATGCAGTATGTCTGAAGAAAAGTCGCATACATACATGAGATGTATGTGGTGAAGTCACGTACATATGGTAAAATCCTCAAAAAGAAGGGTGTATAGATGAGTTGAAACATGGTTTGATGGTACAAAATAGTTTATGCAGGGTCTAAGATGATATGATTAAGTTTTTTATGTTTTTATATGTGTTTGATGAATGTATGGTAATGATATATGGTTTATCTTTGGATCATATGCTTGAGGTCTATGTTGGATGCATGGTACTAACCCTAGTTTGTGGATTGGGGCATTTTCTGTTGAGGTACAAGGTTTCTTGTGTTAAGTACTTTCTGAGTGATGTAATGGCACTTTGTTTATGAGATATATCATGTTGATGTGATGATAGCTAGAGGTATATCATTGATCTATTAAGGCAAACTTTTGGTAAATGTTTAGAGGTACTATTGGCTGCTCAATACTTGCTGTAGTGGATGCTTTTTGAGGTAGATCTGTTGTAGTACATGATTAGTACATACGTGAGCTCCATTGATACATATTGTGATGTATTGTTAGAGGAATATTTATTGGAGGTCTTGGTGCATGTATTTGGCATATGGTTGAGCTAAAACTTGGGACATGTAGTTGATGAGTTGATGAGGTTGTGATGTTGTACATGATTGATGAGTCATAGCTTCATGCATGATTGGTATAGACTTGATACATTATTTGATGCACTTTCTAGTATTATCTGGGACATGATGTATGGATGTCATGATGATGTATGCATATCTTGATTGTGAATTTTTTATCTTAATGAAAGTTTGAGATTGCATGGTTGCATACACTTGGTGTATCATTAATTGATACATATTTTGCATGGTTGATGCACTTGCGATGATACATGGTACATGTTGCTTGATGGTTGAGATACATTTTCTTGACTTGTGGCACTTGGTTTATGATAGAGAAATATCATATGTGATATGAAACTTGTTTTAGAAGCACATGGTTGGCATGTTGTATAGTTGATTATGTTATTAGTACATTGATAGAGGCACTTGTTGATAATCCTAATATATGCTTTGTACACATTTGGTACATATTCTTTGGATATAGTTGATGCACTTCATTATGGTATAATGGAATTATGTTGATGTGCATAGTTTGCTTTATGTTATAGCTTCGAGATATACATGGTTGGTGATTTTATCATGATTCATTATTGAAATATGTTTTTGTTCATGATTGATGCATGATATAGTAATATGATTTCCATATACTTGATGTATGGTATAGAACAAGTTTAGATGATTGATGCATGGAAAGGTCCAATGATCATAATGGGAGAATATCATTCTTGATCAGTTGCAAAATAATATTTGCAGATTGCAATGGTAGCATATTATTCATATTGTGCTTAGGGGGAATATAGGGAGAGACATACCCACATAGGGATTTATTCTTCTTCCCATGATTAGTTCTGGATGTATGATTCCGAGGGAGGAGCGATGTAGAGATGATTGAAAGCCATGTTACTAGCATTATATCAGATTGAACATGTCCAAGGGAGAGATTCAAAATATACATGGAGAGAATCCCACAGTAGCCAAGGGGAGAAGCCTCCAAGACAATTCAGTCAGGAGAAACCCCAAAGTTATACCCTTTTCCATTGATGTGTCCCAAAGGAGATAGTCCACATTGATGTGGAGAGATAGGGTGTGAGGGTGAGATCACATACAGATATGAGCATTTCCATGTCTACATATTCGGAGAGATGAAGATTGACGAGGATTGATGATCACATACGGAGTATGAGCATTTCCATGTCCAAGTATTTCCATCAATGATTGGTGTTTCCATTAATGCCAACGGGGGATATTGTTGTACTATGTTTTCATTGATGTCAAGTATTGTCATAGTGATGTGCTTGTATCATTGATGTATTGGATGTTGGATTATGTTGTCATTGATGTAATTGATATCAAAGGGTTGATGTCAACTGGTGTCATAATGATGTGTTGATATTAAAGAGAGTTGTATAATTGATGTCATGTCATGGTTGATAGGAAGAACCAAATGGGTGAACTCCAAAGTGGTCCCATTATGGTGAAATCCCTCACAGGAATATGCTTTGCAAAGTCCAAATGATTAGCCCCAATAGTTTGGTTAGGGAAACCAAAATTGAATGAGAAATAATGTAATGAAGATCAGTGAATTTTCAAGTGAGACTATTCTATATGGATAGTACATGTCATGCCATTTTAGGTGATATGTGGAACACCACATAGTTCCTCACGGTTATGATTTGGCGAGTATATCAGATCTTGATTTACCAATCTTGAATATGAGAACTAAACCCTAGGTATAGTAATATTTGTAAGTCATAAATTGTGTTAAATATCATGTTAAAGAATGACGAGTAGTTCTAGAATAGAGATAAAAAATTCAATGGACAAAATTTTAAGATATGGAAGCTTAAAATGGAATATATTCTTGTAGATCGAGAACAACGGAAAACAGTGTGTCCAGGTGTTGAATTGACATGCAAGTCGATAGAATAATGGGAGAAACTTGATAGAAGAGCAATAAGTACGATTCAGATTTGTCTTGCAGGTTAAGTTCCGTTGAATCTATCAGGTGAAGATTCGGCCTAGAAACTGTGGGACAAGCTAGGAATCTTATACCAATCGAAATATCTAATAAACAATTTGTTTCTTAGAAATAAACTATATCTTCTGAGGATGAGTGATGGTATTTCGATGATTGAGCATTTAAATGCATTTAATACCGTGTTAAGCCAATGATCATCTATGGATATTAAGATCACTGATGAGGAGAAGTGTATCAACCTATTATGTTTTTTTCCAAACTCATGTGATAGCTTAGTCATGGCTATTGGGCGTAATAGAACCACACTAGTGCTAAAGGATGTGGTTTCTTCTCTGTTGTCGAAAGAAATGAGAAGGAAGAACATGGAAGGATCAACCAAAGATGGTCTAGTAGTGAGAGGTTGATCGATAAAAGGAGATAAAGGAAGATTCTCCAGTATAAATTTCAATTTGAAGGGTAGATATAAATCCCTAGTAGTCAACACGAAGATGCTGGAAACGAGGTAAAGCTGGGAATTATAAAAAGGACTTTAATTTGAAGGAAACAAAAGTTAGTGTTGGATCTGACAAGTAGCAGTTGATTGAGAGAAAGATGACCTTCGATAAGGGAGGTATTGTTTACCTAGCATCGAACAGTACACAGTCAGATCAATATGTTTGGTTGATCGACGCAGAAGAATCCTATCATGTGACACCACACAAATAATGGTTTTTTGAATATGAATGATATGATGGGGGTGATGTTTTCCTGGGGGACGACTCAAAAACCTGAATTGTTGGATGGGGAAGAGTTCGAATGGTACTAAAGGATGGGAGGAAAAGAACCCTTCCAGGTGTGCTACACATTTCAGTTTTGGCAAGGAACTTGACATCTGTTAGCAATATGGGTGATGTGGGTGTGTATACTCTGTTTCATAAGGATTCATGTAATATTTCCAGAGGTGCAATGGTCTTAATGAAAGGAGTTCGGATTGGTACCCTATATAATCTTTTAGGGAATGATGACTTGACTACAACTCAACTTGACTCGATGTCAACTCAAATCGACTCGACTCAAGATAATTTGGTTCAAACTGACTTGACAAGACATGATAAAATCAACCTGACCAGATTATGGCATGAGAGGATGGGACACATTGGAGAAAAAAAACTTTGAGATATTCGAAGAAAAGGTATGGTAGAAGGTGTTCATGAATGTGGTTCAGAGGTCAACTTTTGTGAACATTGTATATATGGAAAATAATTTCGGGTGAGGTTCCCATATGGAGCAACAAGGGAAAATGGGATTCTAGAACTGGTTCACACTATTGTGTTTTTTGTACTATGTTGTCATTGATTTCAAAGGATTGATGTCAAAGGTTTGATGTCAAGTATTTTCATAGTGATGTTCTTGTATAATTTATGCATTGTATGTTGGATTATGTTTTCATTGATGTAATTGATGTCAAAGGGTTGTTGTCAAGTGGTGTCATAATGATGTGTTTATATTAAAGAGAGTTGTATCATTTTTGTCATATCATGGTTGATATGAAGAACCAAATGGATGAACTCCAAAGTTGTCCCTTTATGGTGAAATCCCTCATGGGAAGATGCTTTGCGAACTCCAAATAGTTAGCCCCAGTAGTTTGGTTAGGGAACCCAAAATTTATTGAGGAATAATGTAATGAATATCAATGAATTTGCAAGTGAGACTATTCTAGATGGATAGTACATGTCATGCCATTTTCGGTGATATGTGGAACATCACACAGTTCCTCACGGTTAGGGAGATATGGCCTTGAGAAGTTGGAGAACCCTCATGCGTTGTATAGAAGCCCCTAGAAGGTCAAATAAGCAAAATTATTCTAGAAGGTCCTAGAAGAAGTTGACCAGTCAAAGTGGTTAGTCATGGGTTAAGTGGTTGCAATAAGAAAACAATTAAAAATAAGTTGGTTTCAACCATAAGTGGAAAGATTAATATTTATGGATAAAGTGGTTATAAGTGGACAACGTGGTTAGAAGTGGGTTATCCCTAAAAGAAGGAAGTTGGGTAAAGTTAGTTGGAAGGTAACCCCTAGAGGAAGCTACTTGGAGAAGTATAAATAAGAGAGAAAGGGTATTTTATGAGTAGAATATTTTGAGCATATCGAATAACTATTTTTGGTTAAAGGTTCATTGTAGGTACTCATGAACACATCAAAAGTTACACAAGTCTGAGGTAGCAAGGAAGTTTGAAGGAGAAAGTTTCGGAGGTTCATAAAACCCTAGTTTTCTGAATTTGTACGTGGGCTGTAGTAGGCCATGGCACATATAACATACACATGATGAATAAGAACATATCATGTATATTTTGAAAGGCTGAGAAAATCTTGAGCAGATGCTAATGCCAGGCTCCTGAAGAATGAAGAAGGTTCCCAAGATATCATTCTATAGATTCAAATATTCTACAAAAGTTCTGGTATGTTAATATGTAGACTTGATGCTTAGATTTACTAATGTTATGGTGAATTCTTGAAGCATTCTTTGAATGGTTTCTATGATGTTTGGACATGGTATATTTGGTTTGTTGGTTGAGTGGCTCCTTTCTGACATAGTTGAGCTATATCTATGTTGTGTGATGGTGTATGCACAAGGAACATGCATAGGTTGTTGGATGGTCTAGATTTGTTTGTGGTTGATAATGGTACATGTTGTAAGTGACATGATGGTTGCAGTGACAGGTTATAGGTGGATGTGACAGAGGCAACAAGGGTCTAAAGGGTAGAAGTTGTGAAGTTTTATAAACCCTATATTTCTAAATATGTACGCAGATTGACAGTGGAGGAGGTTGTGTAAAGATGTGTGATGCAGTATATACAAGAAATGTACATATGCATGATCCATTATAGACAGGTTGTGTTATGTCTACAATATGGATCTTGTACTTGAGGGATGTATTCCTCTTCTTAGTTGGTGCTGAGATCTGCAGGCTTTGTCTTGCATTGAGAGTTGGTTTTCTCTTTGAGTTGGTTCCCTTTTAACTTGGTTCTTTTTTAAGTTGGTACCGATAAACCCTTGAGATTGTATTATCCTATAACACACAATAAAAAATATTACATATATATATATATATATATATATATATATATATATATTTGTTGTTCTTTGTGTTCTTTATGGTGATGGTTTATTGTTAATGTATTTT
Organism: Picea sitchensis; assembly: GCA_010110895.2. NCBI lineage: Eukaryota > Viridiplantae > Streptophyta > Pinopsida > Pinales > Pinaceae > Picea > Picea sitchensis. Next base: position 16,266 of record SNQJ01S0032221.1, read on the forward strand.
GTTGAGATATGTTTACATGAAAACAACTAGTTGTGAATGGAAGTAATGAATAATGATGATTGAACTGATTGCTAACTAAAGTTTTCAAATAAGTGTAAAAATATCCCTACATTGATTCACCCACCCTCTCAGTGTGGTTGGTGTTTCCAATAATTGGTATCAGAGCATGCTTTCATCATAAGCCTTAGAAGCTTGAAGGAGATTTGTGGAAACACAAATGGATGAACATGTAGATGAATTTCCCCTCTTTGATGAGATAGATTACTTGGCATGGATAATAGAAATCAAAGGTTATTTGAAGGAAAAGGGATCAGGTGTTTGGAACACAATTTTTGGTGGATCAGTTCCCTTGAGGAATCAGTCAAAATTTGCATCTCAAAAGGAAGAAAATAAGCACAATGAAGTGGAACTCAAGACCATTTTCAATGGATTCTCAAATTCTATCAAAGAAATCATAGGAAAACATTACTTCACCAAGGACCCATGGATGAAGATAGAGAAGGTATATCAAGACAACTCCATCAAGGAATATGAAGGTAAAGACTCTCCAAAATCTTCTGATTGCAATAATTCTAAGTGTGATGATGTTGAATGTTCTCCTACAAATGAAGAAGAATATCTAGAAGTAGTTTGTGTAGAATCAATTGACAATCATATTATAAATGAAGAGGAAGAATTGTGTAAGCTTAAAAGAAAAGTTTTATCCGAGTTAGAATATGTTAGCAATGAAATAGGAAATAGCTCAACCTCCTTTGAGTATATTGAAAAATGCACTAAGGAAGTACTAGAAAATTACCCAAGGCATACCATGGAACTAAAACAAATGCTCAAAGAACAAGAAGAAATTAAAAAGACTCAATTAGGAGAAAAAGAAGAAGAGATAAAAAGAATAAAAAATGAAATAATTAGTCAAGAAGAAGAATAGAAGAAGGTAGATGATGAGCTTAGAAAAATACTTGAAGTTAATGTCAATATGAAGACCCAAATTGAAGAAGCCAAAAGGATAGAGGAACTATTTAAGAATCAAGTAAATGAAAAGGAAGAATCATGCCATAAGTTGGAAGTAGAAGTTTTTGATCTCAGAAAGAAAGTAGAGAAGTCAAATACTCATATCAAGTTAATGAACAAATCAACAATCTTGGATGAAATATTGGATAGTCAAATATCACCAAATGATAAATCATGTATTTTATATAACAAAGAAGCTGCACACCTTGAAGATAGCACTTATAAGAAGCATGAGGTAAGTCCTTCATTCTAAAAAAGTGGAAGCAAAGTTGTAAGTCAAGCACCTACACAAAGGAAGGAATTTTTTAGAAGAACAGAGCAAGGTAGACACCAAGAAGCCATCTTTACACCTCAAAGAAAATTCAAAAGAGAGATACCTTCAAGGTGGACACCAAGGAAAAGGTATGCAAATGCTTTTCATGGTCATCGATTCTTATGTAATGAATATGGTCACAAAGCTTTGGATTGTAGACATTATGCAAGTAAAGATGTTGGGGGATTCCATAGGATCCTAATATGTTGGATATGTAATCAAGTGGGACACATTGTTTCACATTGTCACACCATGAGATGTGACAATTGCAGCGGGTTTGGCTACAAAGCTTGGGATTGATGGAATTCAAGGAGACAGTCAATGAGGAGAACTTAACATAATATGGCAAGAAGAGAACATGAAACTAGGAAGGAAGACAATGTTGAAAATGTGGAAGCTCAGAGCTCAAGTTCTAAGAAGCTGGGACACTCTCAAAAGTGGATGAAGAAGAATGAACAACCAGAATAGAATGGAAGCCATGAGGAAAGCTCAAGATTTAAATTTTCTGAGGCATACATGGGCTCCTGTGGGAACAATCACATATATACACAATATGTCTGAAGAAAAGTTGCATACATACACAAGATGTATGTGGTGAAGTCATGTACATATGGTAAAATCCTCAAAAAGAGGGGTGTACAGATGAGTTGCAACATGGTTTGATGGCACAAAATAGTTTATGCAGGGTCTAAGATGATATGCTTTAGGTTTTCATGTTTGTATTTGTGTTTGATGAATGTATGGTGATGATATATGGTTAAAATTTTTATCATATTCTTGAGGTCTATGTTGGATACATGGTACTAACCCTAGTCTGTGTATTGGGGCATTTACTATTGAGGTACAATGATTCTTGTGTTAAGTACTTTCTCAGTGATGTCATGTCACTTTGTTTATGAGATATATCATGCTAATGTGATGATAGATAGAAGTATATAATTGATTTATTGAGGAACACGTTTGGTACATGTTTAGAGGTACTATTGGCTGCTCAGTACTTGCTGTAGTGAATGATTTTTGAGGCATATATGTTGTAGTACATGACTGATACATATGTGAGCTCCATTGATACATCTTGTGATGTATTGTTAGAGGCATATTTGTTGGATGTCTTGGTGCATGTATTTGGCATATGATTGAGCTACAAATTGAGACATGTAGTTGATGAGTTGATGAGGTTGTGAGGTTGTACATGATTGATGAGTCATAACTTCATGCATGATTGGTACAAACTTGATAAATTATTTGAGGCACTTGCTAGTAGTATCATTGGCACATGATGTATGGATGTCATGATGATGTATGGATAACTTGATTGTGGTACATCTTGATGATGTTTGGTGCATGGATGATGCACTTGATTGGTATCGATGGTGATACATGTTTGGGGCATGGTTGATGCACTTGCTGATGATGTATGTGTTGGGTATATGTTATATTCTTTGCATGTGTGTGTGTGGGCGCGCCAGATTCGACAACTACGTCTGATGATCCCTATAGTATTGGCCTTTGTGTCATGTGTGTCAGGCACTTCCTAGGGGGGTCCCATGGGGGAAGGTATGGCTCCGCTGGTTACACGCAATGTTCAGGGAAGTGCCCCAAAATTTTCTTTTGGGCGTTTTTTTGTTATTTTTAGCAGTTTTCTAAATTAATCCTGGATTAAGGGATTAGGGTTTTGGTATCTACGAAATACCTAAAAAAATGTATATATTGTATGGTGAATGGTGAAATTAATATAATGAAGAGTTGAAAATTTTTCCCCGGTTGAGGGTTTCCAATATAAATCTTTGTGTACTATGTGTATGAGCCATTGATTAATTTCCATTTTTCTTAAGAATCTATATGCATTGCTTTACTTCACAGGTTTAAAACTTACAATATGGTACATGCTTGATGCTTTATGGTTGAGATAAAACTTCTTGACTTGTGGCACTTGGTTTATGATAGAGGCATATCATGTGTGATATGAAACATGTTTGAGGCATGTTATATGGTTGATGATGTTATTAGTACATTGATAGAGGCACTTGTTGATGCTTATGTACATGCTCCAAAGGAAAATAGGATTAAGCTGGATAAAAAGGATGAAAATTGAATCTTTATTGGTTATAAAGATGGTGTGAAAGGTTATAAGCTTTGGAACCCATAAACCAAGAAGATTTTTTATAGTCAAGATGTTGTTTTCAGAGAGGTAAAAGATGTTTCCAAACATGAATTATTACCAATGCAAGATGAACCTGAGAAAATAGAGCTTGAGTTGGATGATGAAGAATTTGAATCATCTGAAGAAGAGGAAGCAGAAGAAGAAGAAGAACCTCATACCCCAGTATTGAGGAGATCAGTGAGATATAAAAGGCAACCAGAAAGGTATAGTCCACGTAATTTTCGTTCCAATTTTGATTTATCTATTATTGATGATGATCTCAGAACTGTCAAGGAAGCAGTGAATTTAGAGGATAGTAAACTCTGGAAGAAGGCCATGGTTGAATAAATGGATGCCTTGGATAAGAATGAGGCATGGGATATAGTTGAGTTGCCATCTAGAATAAGATCTGTTGGTAGCAATGGTTGTTTAAGAAGAAGTTTAATGCACAAGGTAAAGTGGAGAAATACAAAGATTGGTTAGTAGCAAAAGGTTATTCCTAGGTAGAGGGAATTGACTTTGGTGAGATTTTTTATCCTGTTGCTAAGTTAAATTCTATTAGATTTATTTTATCTATTGTTGCTTCTTTTGATCTTGAAGTGGAACAGATGGATGTGAAGACAAAATTCCTACATGGGGATCTGGAAGAAGAAATCTACATGAAACAACCATAAGGATTTGTAGTGAAGGGAAAGAAAGAGTTGGTCTATAAGCTAAAGAAGTCACTATATGGTCCAAAGAAATCACCTATGATGTGGTACCAAAATTTTGACACATACATCCTTGGATTGGGATTTGTGAGAAGCAGGGTTGATCACTGTGTATATTCCAAGAAGGTTGGTAATCACTTCATTTATGTAGTGTTGT
>SNQJ01S0032221.1:31074-67948 GCA_010110895.2 Picea sitchensis
TTTCTTGTCGAAGGTTTCTCTGGAGAAACCTTCCCATCTATGGAGTTATTGTTTAGGTAGGGGGATCTTTTGGCGATGTAGCCTCACCTTCTCTTCTCTTTTATCCTTCATCCCCTCCTACCTATCCATCTACCTCGTCTCCTCCTCCTCTTAGGGAGCCAGATCCATTTCCTTAAGAGGAATTATCTTCCTCATTAGTTTGTTCATCTTGGACTTCCTCCTTTTTATTCTTCTTCTTCACCCTAGTATGTCCTTCATGCTTTAACCGGATGACCAAGGGGCTTCCTATAATGTCAGCGACAAGTGCCTGAAATTATTCTAGCCATTCCTTCATGATCTGCTCCATGTCTTCATCGGTCAACTTATAATAATATTGTAGCTCCTCCTTGCTCTCATCTCTACATGCAGTTATATATATATAATGTGGATATACGGGGAACTTAACTAGTGGTTTGTACTAGTGCAAGGTGCATGGTTTCATGTGCAGGAATGACTCAATGGAAACCTTTAGTTGTTGACAGTAGGAATGGAACACTGCGTTCAACTGCCATTTCTTTGACATGTCATTCGTATACCATAAGTTTGAGAACCTTGCGGCCAACGTCTCCGAGGGTTCAATCCCCAGGAAGGTGGCTCCTTCTAGCATTTTCCAAGTGACAAATGAAATCAACACAACTAGCCAACTGAAGTGGAACTCGTATCCTTGATCGTGCACTTAGCGATAGTCTTTCTCAAGATCATTGATGAGGTAATTCACCCAATTCATTTTCATCCCCTCCATGCATTTCCCTGTGAGGTCCACCACGAACCCAGTGACCTGTGTGGGGTGGTTCTTTCAGATGAGCTTGCCAACTATGATTTGGAAAGAAAGGCACACTTTGCCATCCTAGATAGAGGCTACCTTGTAGCCTCGCTTTCCCTTTTCTACTTCTCTGTATGCCTCCTTAATTCATTGTGACATGGAGTGATCCGAGGCCTTCCCTAAGTAGAACTGCTGAGGGTCAGGTCCCTGCATGCTCAATCCTGTGATCAAGTGGATTAGCGCTGGATCCTTAGTAATCATCCTGTCGATCCACAAGTATCCACCATGGTAGCATGACAAGAGAAGTTTAACACAAGCGTTAACCTCCTGATGTCGGCCAAAATGAGGGTTATTCATTACATTCAGTATAGTGGACTGATCCAACTCCTTAATCCAAGGTTGGGAGACTATGTGAGGCTTCTTCCCAGTGGTCTTCGTCAAATATCTATGTGGCACAAGCATGGCGTGGTTCTTTCTATCTCCATGGTTGAAATCATTGTTATTCAGTGCTAGGATCTGTCCTAACTAGGTTCCAAATATGCGTATTCCCTTTGGAATGTATACGATGATCAAAGTGTACTTGAAGTCCCATGGGATTCTATCGTGGTTAACCGTGCTGGCTAAAGGCAGGATATAATTAGGTAATATCGACAGGATCTTCTTCATATTAGCCAGATCGTCATGATGCTTACTCCAATTTTTAGTTGCGGGGTTAGTAGGGCCCGAACGTCATGCAGTCGAAGGGGAAGCCTACAGTCTCCTAGTAGACGATCCCTGAACACCTTCAAACATAGCTCTATCAGCCATAAAAAATTTAAGGACCTCTTCGATGAACTTCTCTAACTCAGTCTGTTCGCTCGACATTCTCACTTTTAAATAGATAATTCGAGGTAGGTGAACAGACAGACGGGGTAAAAAAGAATATGGAGATGTCTAGATTCTAAAATAACAACTCGACAATCTGTTATCTGTTAACAATGTTAATCATAGATGGAAAAAAGTGGTCCCGACGCAACGCTCGACGGGTTAAATAAGAAAGCATCATAACATATTCTTCTAACATGCATGAATTCTTCCATTAACTCAAAACTGTCTATTTTGGCGCGGTATCAACATCCCAAACGCAGTCTATTCTCCCATAAATGCATTTCCTATCCATTCTGGAGTGTCGTTCTAACGGTCGGGGTGCCTCCAACGGTCATATAGCTTCGCTGGGGCGAAGTTCCATTCTGCACAGTTTTGTTGTTCCGACGAGGTTCAGAGCCTACAAACCTACCTCCCGCAAAGTATTTTTTGTAACTCCCTGTAGTTTTTATAACTTGGATTTCTTCTTACTGAGTTTCCTTGCCTTCTTTCTTGTGATTTGAGTCTCTCTAACTATTTCTGGATTCCTCTTCCCATTCTTATTCTTAGTTTCTCCTATCGTAGTGACTTCACAGTGTTGATGTACTTCCAATGGGTTCGGAGTTAATATCCCTTCCCTTACCACTTCCTGGGTGGATATACTTTCTTCTTGCATGGATATATCCCTCAAACCTTCTTGTGCTCTTCCAATTTCGACAGCTAATTTTCTTGCCTTCTACTGCTTCGAATTAACTTCTCTTTCTTCCATTAGTCGATCTATTTTCCTAGCTATGAAATCCCTTAGTTCTTGATTTTTCTTTTCTGTAGCTTCTTCCTTTGTTTTCCTTATAACCTGATCCTTCTCAATCCAAGTCTTTATTAACAAAAGATGGAAAGGGTCATTGTTCTCAACAAACTTAATGACTTCAAATTCCTCTTCAGTTGATGTTCGATGAATAATAATAGGTAAATTAGTAATTCTTCCACATAAGGTTATCATCTTTCCTTTGAATAAACCTATCCTTCCCAATGAAGGTACTATAGTAGGCTTTCCCAAAAGTTCCCAAGTGCTTTATGTCATAATATTCACTGGTGTTTCCTCATCCAAGAAACAGTCTATGTCGAAGTCTCTGATTCTTGTGCCTATGTGTTGTTTTTCTTTCATGATCTATGGTAAATTAACATCTTTGTGATCATTCATTGCTTCGTTTAACTGTACTAATGTAGTATGAACTTCATTTGATCCTTTCTCTTTCTGATCTTCTAACATGCTCTTATTCTCTTGACTCATGTTCATTTGTTTAACTTTAGCAATCATCCTTGGGCAATCCTCAAATTCATGACCAACAATTTTACAACAAAGACATTTAGGACATATACTAGGGAATTTCTTAGCAAGATGTCCCAATCTTCTGCAATTATAACATAGGGTTAATCCTCTCTTCCTCTTGTACTACGCACTAGGATCACAGTGTTGGAACTGAAATCTGCAAAAATTCTTTCTAGGTTCCTACATCCACTTCTTAGTCCAAAAATTATTTCTATGCATAGGAATAACATATCTTTCTTCATTTCTATTAGCCTTACTTAGATCAACTCTTTCTTCCTCCTACGCCTTAGCTTTTAGACTAGGACATAATCTATTAAACATACTTAAATTCATGCTTTCGAAACACAAATTTCCACTTATCTTACTCTTATCAAAACATAAAKATTTACCTCTTTCAAGATATTACCTCTTTTCTTTAGATCAGGTTTCTTTCTTAGCACTGAGMTTTGCAAGTCAAGTAGAATACCGCGCACTACAACAAAAKATATATGCACACAAATTCTCTTTTCTTTACTTCAGTTCCCAACAATCACAATTTCATGTCCTGACAACAGAACCATTCRTTGGAATAGGGGTAGAYCCAAGGTTTAACGCTTCAACAATACACCAATAAAACCCTAACTACYAGCCCTTTTAGAAACACCTGCGAAGCAGGCGAAGTCTCACCCAAGGTAGAGGCAGGGGGGGTTACAAGACTCAGGTGTCTRTAACCAAGCTAGGACACAGATATATGATTATAACAGTTCGCAAAGTACTTAGAAGATAACATGCATTAGCTTATCAAATTCATTCACATCGCAGAACCAACCCTAAGGATAGATAGGATCAGTAACAATAAAAAAATACACATCGCACTTAGCATCATAAGTTAGATCTAGCACATTCAACATAAATAAAGCACTAATCATTCATAGATATATCTATCATATATAACAACTAATGCACTAAGCAGATTCACAGCATAAACATCATAGCACAAAGAAAACCATCAACAAATTATATATGTGGTTCACCCCCAGCATGGGGCTACGTCCACCAACTGGTTCTTCTTCTTTATTAGGCTTCAATTTCTTACATTTGTATGTTCCTGTGCACTAAGCCACATAGCCAAGCTTCACATCGGACAGGTGATATGCGCACTAAGCACCAGATCCACCTTCCCAAAATCAGGTCAAGGCACATAGCCAACACCTCTATCAAGAATGAATCCTTACATACATGTTCTTTTGCACAAATAAAATGAGAACTACTTGCCTCCTACACTTATCTAATTACATCCCCTTCACTATTTTACATTCTTTCTTATTTATACTTTTACATTTACAAAAAGGCCTAATCATGGGTAAACCCATGGGACGACATCCCATAACCCATTACAAAACCCTAAAAATCCCATTTTGGGTCCAAAAATCCCACAAAACAAGTGATATCTGCGATCTCAGCTCTGCCTGGGCACTCCTTCCTTGATCACTGTGTCAAAGTCCAAAAATTGGTCAAACCTGACCAATGTTTCCTTAAAACTTGGTCGAGGGACAACAATGGGTCACTTTCAATTTGAGGTCGCTCCAATCCTCGTAGGGGTCTTATACTTGACAAATATATGGGGATATCTGTTTTGGATGTAGGTTTCACAATTAAGTTCTTTGTCCCATAATCTCTGTGGAAGTGACTTTGCATGTAGCATGCAAGAGGCCATCTCTTTTAGAGATCTGTTTTTATTCTCAACAACTCCATTTTTCTTCGGAGTATAGGGATTTGTGTGATGCAACTGAAACCCTGCCTGATGACAAATATTCTCGATCTAATGGTTAACATACTCTCCCCCATTATTAGTTTAGAGGATTTTTATTACCTTTCCTAACTGTGTCTTAACGAGGGCTTTGAAATATTTGAGGTGTTGAAAGACCTCTGATTTTTTCCTGAGAAAGAAAATCCATGTGAAGTGTGAGAAATCATAAAAAAAAATGAGCACGTACCTTTGTTTGTTGATTGATGGATGCATAAAAGTTCCCATGAGGTCATTGCGGATCAGATCTAAAGGACAGGAAGCTCTCTGAGTCTTTCCTTTGTCGAATTTCTCTTGAGGGTGTTTTCCAAGAACACATCCCTCATAGATTCCTTTGGAGAAATGGATGTTTGGTAGACCATCAACCAATCCTTTCTTGCTAAAATGTTKCATGTATCTGAAATTTAAATGCTCAAACCTTTCGTGCCATATCCTACTGCTTTCATAAGCATGGGTAAGCAGTAAAGCAAAATCTAGTTCAATAAATTCATAAAATGTGTAAAGACTAGATTGATGAATTACCTCACTCGTAGCAACCCTGGAATTGGTTTTCATGTCATAGATATCCATTTCATCAGTTGTGAATACAAATTTATTTCCAGTGCCAAAATTTTTCATCTAATACACATAGATAAGATTGACAGAAACTTTGGGAATGTGCAACACATTCTTGAAGCTATCGTTTGTGAATTCAATCCTTCCTTTGTCGATGACCTTGAATGGAGAGTTTCCCCCAATCAGAATAGGAGGAACTTTGCATGCATCCAATGAAGACTAAACCTATTTTGTGGCAGCCATATGGTGTTATTCTCCTGAATCTATGATCCAAGCATCGAGATAGGAGTTGATGGCAATCAAGGCATGGCTAGAATTTCCTTTCTTGGAATTCTGATCTTATGGCTTCTTCTTCTTCTTGGCACCCTCGAGGATGCGATATCCAAGGTTATTTTGCTGAAGTATTTGAGTCATTATATCTATATGTTTATGCATGAATTCATATTATAAATGGAATCCTTTATGGCATTATGCAAATTTCTCCCCTTTTCTTCCCTTTCCACCATTGGATCCAGAAGAATCGTTGAAGGGTTTTGAGTACCTTTCCTTCTTCAATTTTGCATGATCTTTCCTTTTGTCTTTATATTTATATTTCTAATATTGATGACCACTTCCATCTTTCATAGTAAGTGCATCCACCTTTGGGCCTTTGATTTTTCCCATGTTGATGAGCTTAGTCTTCTCTTGTGTCAAGGATTCCATAAATTCCTCAAGAGAAGGCATCTTCCAGGTGGCTCCAGAGGCTAATTTGAATGAATGTAATGTGGATACAAACAATGAGAATTGAGGACCAATCTTGGAGAGAATGGTGAGAACCATTTGTTTCTCCTCCTTAGATTTATCAACCTCGCAAGCCTTGATTTGCGACAATAAATCCTTATATTTTGTAAATAAATCTTGGAGATTGTCGAATCTTTTTGGATCCATTCTGAGAAACTCCACCTTGCGCATGTGACCCCTCATCTCATTCTATTTTCCAAAAATCCCTTCCATGGTTGTCCATGTTTCATTGGGGGTTTTACAGGAAGATATGTGAAAGAGGAGATCAGGAGGAATGAGACTACAAATTGTTCTGAATGCTTCATCCATTTGATTTAGATACTTGGAATTTTCTATGGATGATGTTGGTTCTGTCTCTGTTTTCATGGTTAAAATGTAAAATCCTCTACTTATAATATGCATGATTATATTCTCCTTCCATGAAAATAATTTGTAATGTGTAAGAATGAATTCTTTTGGGAATTCCATTTTTCCGCTGTCTTCAATCTTCAATACCTGCAAAAATAATTTGGTGTGTGTTTTCCCTAGCAGTTTGTTGGCTCTGATACCATGTAAATGTGTTGAAACTGCACAAAATAGATCTATTTAGAAAATAACACACACATTTGCAGAGAGAAATTGAGAAAGAAGAAGCAAGAGAGAAAGAATGGAAGAATTCTCATTAACCGGATGAATAATAAATCCTTTACACATGATATACTATGTATAACTCAACCAATGTGCACTCGAGGAGAAGTCGATGTCCCATAGAAGTGGTCTGGAGTGATCTAGAAACACACCAACAATTATGGGAGTAAAGTGCCACCTAGTCTAGTCTCTCTGGTAGTTATAGGAGTGAATTGCCACCTAGCTGAGTTAACTAGTCTATTAGTCTTCAACTAACTGACTGGAACAAAGTGAAGTGAAGAGGAGATTACGGAATAATGGGTAATGTGCTAGTTTGGTGATGATACCAAGGAAAATGCACATTAGATGGTGATGATCCCAATGTTGCATGGTGAAAATACCAATGTAACATCTAGACTCCACTCAACTGATTAAGCTGAAGTGAAAATTGAAGATAATATTCTCCCTAGAGGAATATTCTTCCTAAAATATAGGATACTAAATAATGACTATTAAACATAGGAAAAACCTTAGGAAAAATAAATCCTAGGTGTTTGTGAAGTAACTCCAATAAAGAATGCATGAATTTCATAGAGAAGGGTTGGAAAACCCATAGAAACATATGTTTGTATGTGACACAATATGGATTGTGAAGAATTTACAAGATAAGGCAACAAATATTGCATAGTTATCCACAACATTTATAGGCCGTGAAATGCTATGGTACATGAATTAATAGAAAACTACAACAACAATACAATAAAATACACTAGTAGACATTGGACAAGATTTTTTAGAGGAATTTGGGAAGCCGAAATCCGAGTCGTAGTATATCACAAAACTTAAGGAAGTTAAGCAAGTACAAAATGAGACAGTTTGGGATTACGATCAAAGATTTAAATATGTGATAGGTATATTAACATTTCATATTCCTGACGAGCAACATCAAGAACAGTTTATTGCAGGTCTATTGTTGCACATTAGTTGTCTGTTGACACAAAAAAAGGTCACGTTGGAGGAAGTAGCATTAGAAATTTTGATAAAGTTACAAGAATCTCCTGTAGGATATGGTGCAAGAATGGAACATGTACAGTATTGTTGGTTGCATTGAGGATTCAATTGTAATAAATAATGAAGGAAAAGGAAAAGCGTGAACATGTTTGGTGTATTACATGTAAGACAAAAATTCATTATAAGGAAGAATGTCCAACATTTACGTAGTATATGGCTATAGGACCACCAAACCCATTAGCAGGAGGAGAAATGTATTGTGAAATATGAAATACATGGGGACATCATCTGAATTCTTGTCGATTACTGTAGAAGTACCGAAGTATGTCTAGGAATTTGTTTTGTAATTTTTGCAAATCATTAGGACACGATGAGAAATATTGTCGCACATTTGACTTAATGAGAGACCATACTTCATATGCATACAAAATCCAAGAAGAAAATTTTTCATTATAAGGATGGGTTCCATAGTAAAATACTTTGAGAGGATTTAACCAAGGTGGATGAGGAGGATTCAAAAAAGGTCGAGGACGAGGTGGATTTGGTAGAGGAGGAAGAGGACCAATCATTTTTTATGATTGTAATCAACTAGGACATTTAGTGAGAGATTTCCCAAATCCTTTCTCGACATGAACGTATTGCAGAGCATTGGATCATGCAAAGGAGGATTGTTCTCAACGGATAGTGAAATGGAAGGCAAGAGGGAATCATAATTAGAACCAGAAAAATACCATATAGATAATAGAACCCGAGGATCATGGAGATTATCCCAGAGTAGTAGTTGTTACGTGTAGAGGAACAACAATTGGAGCATATGTGGGAAAAAAAGGAAATGGGGTCGAGCAATGGATAAGGAAAGAAGTTGAGCCCACACCAAAGTTTAGCCCATAGAAAGAGAAAGATACATATCGACAATCCAGGGAGGAGATACTAGGATTGGAATGGATAGAATCAACATCAAAGACACCACCAATATATGATATGTCATTAGTCTATGATCGCACCATTCTAGAAAGGTCAATCGAAAAGGTAAATACTTTGAAAGATTTTATAAAGAGTTTTTTAGAATTGATGAAGGAAAAAACAAAATTGAACGCATTGCATGAGATGATCGATCAGTACACCCTATATAGATAAGTACCTACCAAGAGAAATGAACCAAGTATTTCACAAGAAGAGGAAAAACAAATAATTCAGACTGAGTGTGTAAATAGGAGAATATTGCATGGATAATGTCATCTTATACTTAGGATCAGATGTAAATGTTCTTCCAATACAGATGTGGAAAATAATGGGGAAACTGAATTTAGTTTGGTAAACTATTCATTTGAGGTTGGTGAACCAACATAACATAATACCTATTGGAAGACTAGTAGGAGTACCTATTAACATAGATCGGGTGCACATTGTATCCAAATTTGAGGTCATTGAGATCATGACCAATAGTCAGCCATATCCAACATTGCTCAAACTAGATTGGGCCTTTGAAAAGCATGTGATTATTGACTTGAAGAAGAGAGAAATGATTTTTGGAGGAGGCTTAAAGGTCACTACACCATTAGACCCCACAGAGACAAGAAGGAATGTGGAACCCGCGAGAAAATAAATGGATAACTTGTACAATATGACTGTGCGCATGGATGACTATGCCAATCCTACTAGAGATGGTGTGACTAGTTGGAGAATCATTAGCTCTTGTGAATTAGACTCAGAGGAAGGAATTAAACATTGGAAACGCTGGTTGCATGAAGTATCTACCAGAATATGTGCTCGGATTACTCTCTCTTTGCGCTGGATAAGAATAGAGGTATGTGATACAATAAGGTTTGATGGATTAACTGAGGTAATTTCTTTTGTCAAAGAATTTGAGTTGTATATACTTGAACAACAAGAGTTTTTGGCATTAGATGTCACACTGAGAGAAACCCCAATGAGATGGTGGGATACACACAAGGAAGGAATAGATGATTGGAAACATTTCAAAAGGTTGATGTAGATTATATTTGGAACAAAAGAAATTATGCACAAATATACAAGGACAAGAAGTTTGACAGATCCTGTTGTGAAATGTATTAAAACTTGTAGACATGTTCTGAAGTAGGAATGGATGCACATGTTCATACATACACTTGATATGGTTCCCAAGAACTAGTATCTAGAGCTAGAAGTGCACAGAGGGACAATAGAATGGGAAGAGGTCACTGGGAATTTCAAGGTAACATTTAGTTTTGAAGATGAGTCACCCTTAGTAGATACAACTCTACAAGTTGTTAGAAGTAATATTTTTATGAAAGAACACCTGATATAAATAGTACCTGCGTGTAGTGCACATAGAGAATCTATGACAGTCCATGAATTATTGGAATGTTACAATGCTACTGAATAATATCAAGAGGAAGATGATCCTATAAATGTACAAGTATGAGAGACCGAATGGGAATGCATTGTAGTAGGTCCAAAACTTGAAATTGATGAATACGTGAAGCCATTAAGTGTGTGTAAAGTGAATATTGGCATGAAAGAGAAATCGAAGTTTGTGAATATTGGTGACTATTCAAATGATGAGACTATTGAAAATATTGCAAACCTATTGTGCGAGTATCATGATATCTTTCCGAAAGCCTTTTTAGAGATGAAGGGAATAGTTAGGGAATTGGGAGAAATGAAGATCCTGTTAAAACGAGATGCTAAGATAGTAAGACAAAGGCCTTACAGATTAAATCCAAAGTACAAGGAAAATGTGAAAGAATATATTGACAGAATGATAGAAGCTGGTATCAATGATCTCGTCGTAGTGTCTGAATGGATAACCCCCATGGTATTTCAAGATAAGAAAATAGGGGGTATTAGAATTTGTGTAGATATAAGGAAGTTGAACAATGCCTATTTACATGACCCTTTTCTGACCCCCTTTATAGACAAAGTGTCAGAAAACGTAGGAGGACAAGAGGCCTACTCGCTCATGGATGGATTTTTAGGATACCATCATATTAAGATTGTGCCATAAGATAAACAAAAGACAACATTTACGATTGAATGGGAAAGATTCCAGTACATAGTAATGTAGTTTGGGTTAAAGAATGCACCTGTTGTGTTTTCTAAAGAAGGAAAATGTTGCAGAAGAGAAAGAAGCAGGCATAAGAGCGCATATACGAAGGAAGAAAGATCAATTAGAGAGAAGAGATCGTGCATAGAGAAGAGATTGCATAGACAAAAATTAATAGTATTTAATACAGTCCATGACGATACGTGCAATAAAGAGATACCATGACGGTGAAGTAGTGGTGTCATGTAACAATAAATGGAGATTGGTAAAGAATATTTTGACATGTTTCAAAATTGAACAGATAAATCGTTGAATATTTGGAGTTAATGAAGCATTAAGGTAGGTATTGAATGCAAAGCACTAGTGGATTATACATAAAGTTTAGGCATGAAGAGAATCTAGAAGCTGGTGATGAAGTATAAAAGTAATAAAAGGGTCGATGGGGGAAGGTTATTGTCAGTTAGAATTCACATAGAGATCCGAGTTGTAGAGCTAAGTTTTAGAGCTTAGTTCCATAGCTGAGTTATAGAGCCTAGTTGGATGTAGAGAATAGTCACAGAGGAAGATGGAACCACCTAAGGAAACAACGACTTCAATGTCCATCTTGAAGAAACAACATGTTCAACCTGAAATGACACCTATAGTTGAAGAGACACATGAAGCATCATCCTCAATGCCATGATTCCCCAGGGAATATATCCCACAAATAAAGCCATCTGCAAAACAAGTCAATTTATAGAAAGACACAAAGTACCCACTCATGGAGCCACCAATTCTAGAGGGAGTGATTGTGGAAGGGGAAATGTTATGCCTTATACCCTCTTTAAAGTATTCTGACCACGACATTACATATGAGAATAAATTTCCAGAGTTAATTCCTAACAAGTTTTTGAATAAGCACATTATTTTTGAAATGCAGATGATATTCATAAAGCCATAGTTTTGGGCTACAGGGTTGCATAAGGAAGGAATTATGAACCTCTTTGATATATCAAACTTTGGAAGAAGCCAAGAGATTAATTCCTACATCAAATTTTTTTTGAGTTTCATGCACGAGGGATACATGTGGCCTGATAGGCCAGTTTCCATCAATGTAGATTTGATCATACATATTATCGGTCTTCTGTCGTAAGGGGATGACCCCTCTTTGTTTTTTTTTGACAAGAGGAATGAAAAATATCTAGTTGAGAGAATGAAGGATAAGTTCCATATGTTCTTTGGACAACACGATTAAGACATCGCAAGCATAAGTGACCTGATAGTAAGGTTTGTGATGTAAGCCTTATCTTGTAAACTGTTAAGGAAGCATATAAAATATCAAGTCTCAACAAAAATCATATCGATAGTTGAAAGGTGTGTTGAGGGCATCCATATGAACTAGGGTATTTTCTTATTAAACCAATTTTTGATTGATTGTGAGAAAATGCAGGAAAAAGGGACTGAGTTCCATTATTCCTAGTTACTGATTCTAATAGACTATCATCTTGGAGGGATCCAGATGAAACATAGTTTTTAGGAGTCATGGAGAAGCCTTGTCTATCTCGTGATATTAGAACCTATGGTATACTGTGCATAAGGCGCGACAAATGGACAACAATGTCACATTTCACATTTATAAGGAAACTGTTAGGGACAACATTGAGAGGAAATTACGCATACCACCACAAGTGGTTAAGGCGTATAAGGTAGTGGCGTTCTTTAAGGAAGGGAGCCACCATATGTATGTACAAGAAAAGAAGGACTTGGATCAACAATGGTTTCCAACACAATAAAAATTAACGAAGGACAATATGGGACATATTATGGTCGATTGGGATGACGAGTGGAAGAATCCACCAACAGAAATGGGGCCATCAAAGAAACAAAACCCATAAGTGTAATAGATCGATGATGATGAAGAAGAAAGAGACACACATGMAAGAGGAAAGGGCCCAGAGGAGACAACCCAACAAAAAACACCATGCACATACATGAAATGCAAAGAACCGGAGATAGGGAGATCCATGCCGCAATGAAAAAAGCATAAATACATCAAGGAAGTGGTTATCCAAGCTTTAATAGAGGAATATTTGGAGAATATATGAAATCAAGTGAAAGATGTCACATATGATGTGTTTTATCATGTGACACAACAATAGGAAGAATTGAACAAATACATGTAGGAGAAGATGGATGAGTTGCGCCACCTACTAGAAGCAAAAAACATCATGCAAGGGAAACAGACATAGGAAGAACATACAACAAGAACAATAAATATTGGGGAGGTAGGGCCAAAAATATCTCAATCATTAGCAATCGTAGGAGAACATAGATTGATCAAATTAGCGACTAGGGAAATAGAGTTCCCCACAACAGATATGTAGGAATAGGAAAGAACACTAGGTCACATTGACTTAGTGCTATCTCAACTACCAATAGATGTATTACAAGAATTGTATACGAGTGTGATACAAGAGAAACACTCGCGCAAAAAAATACCTCTAGTGAGTTGGTTAAGGTTACGGCCGAGAATGTATCCTTAGAGATGGAGTACAACAACATCAAGCATGAGTGTGATGAGGCCATGTAGAAGGTTGAAATATTTTAGTAGGCATTCAAAAATTTCTACACAGAACTCCCCGAGGATCATACTAATATGGAGGATCTAGTTGAAGACCAAGTATCAAATATAAGATAATCTATTCAGGGATTTCATGAACAAATAGTCGATTTAGAAGTGCACATGACACTGAGCACTCCACCTGAAGAAAGGGAGAAAAGGGAGTAGATAGTGAAAACAATTAGGGAGAGCATAAAGAGAATAGATGAAGAATGTGCTCAACTTTATGTAGAAATCATGGGTGTCTGGACAAAACTAATTGAAGGTAAGTAAAAATAGGAGATTAGTGAGAAGATCTAGGCCGTGCAAGAAAAGGCACATAAGTTCAAAACAATAATGGCCACATTACCACTAGCAAAGGTGGTAATAGAAATTTATGAGAACATGAAGATATATTCATAAATGAATAAACTTAGGGTATATAAACAAGCTCGCATACACAAGATCGAGGTACTATAGGAATAAGCATATATGGTGATAGTGGCCTTGGTAGGGATGCGAGGTAGAATTAAACAAGTAGTTGAAGAAAGTGTTGAGAATATATAGGCTTGGATTACTACTAAAACTACCAATACAATTTTCTAGATGGAAATGGAGCTAAAGGTGCAGGCCACGACAACAAAAGAGACATTCAAAAAATTCATTGCGAACTAGAAGAAGGCCTAAGTGGCTCGGGTTGAGCCACAGGTGAGTGTTGGGGGAATGTTGGATAGGCGTTTTGGTTAAGTGTTGGGATTTGCGCCAAAATAAGTCAAAGAATAAAGAAAATTATAAGATGGACCAGAGTGTGCGACAGGAGTAGAGTTTAAGGAGTTAGAGTGTGTGATAGGAGGAAGAAGGATGGAGTGGTGTGAAAAAGGAGAAAATTAGTTAGGATTTTGGGACATTTTGTGCACATTATAACAGGCTTAGCCGTATTTTGATGTATAAACATATAAAGGTTTTTTGGGTAGATAGGTGAGGGGAGGATTTCGAGTAGTGGATGAATGAGCAGTGAATTGAGTTTCTGGCTAAGTGTTTGGATGTTAAGACTGAATTTTTTGGGAATAGGATTTCACTGTAGTAGAATGGCTAGGCAGGTTTGGGTAATGATACTATTGCATATTTTGTAGCACAATTCACATCTGTAAGAAGATTATAAATGATTAATATAAGAATCCATCCATTGTGGACTAGCCCAAGTTGGGTGAACCACATTAAACCTTTGTGCCGTGATATGTTGTTTTGCATGTTATGATGTTTATTGTTATTGTGAAATGATGATAAATGATTAGGTATGATGAATGTGTTATTCATATATGATGTTATTATGTCACACATTGAAGTAATTGGTGAATGAATAAATATAAAGTAAAGGAACGTTGCACATAGGGTATGTTGCATGATAAACAACTGTTAATTAATGGAAACTATGCACATGAGTAGATGGTTAGTAAATACATGATGAATTCCCCACTTCCCCTCATCACTATGTTACACACCAAATTGTCACACTTAATTGTTGCACCTTTTTACACCTAAGTGTCACAAGTGTCGTAAAGTGTTGTATGCACCTTAATAAGTGTCTCATGCACTTAGTCATGTGTTGTATGCACCTTACTAAGTATCACATGAACTTTACAAACTTTCGCGACCCTTTGACACCATGAAAGAACATTTTTCATAATCCCTAAGTTATTTTGGAGGAAGAAACCCATCAGTTGAAAGCTGAAAACATGCCTTTTACTTGGAATTTTGACCATTTTGGAGGGTTTTGAAGGTAACTACTCCCCTACCCATGTATAGGGATTGTTGAACCCTTACCAATTCTCCCCTTCCCATTGTTAGGGAGCATTTCCAAAGCTCTATGTTTAGTTCTGATGGAGCATTGATGTGGTCAAAGGGAGTTATATCCATCCCACCTTTTTCTAAGGGAAGAAATCCAAGGAGATTCAAGTTTGTTTGGGTCAAGGATTCAAGTCACCCTACTTGGCTCCATCCTAGGAAACCTCAAGAATCCAAATCCCAACTTATGGAGTAAAATCCTCTACCATTTCCCAAAATATCTCATGGTGGTTAATCCTCCCAACCCTATATAATGAGGGAATTTCCATGGTAAAGGGAGGAGAGGAATCCATTGAAGGATAATTATTCTGATCTTGAGACATTCATGCAAGGGATGGAATAGAGAGCTTGGATAATTTGTTGGAATGTCAAAGGTGATTTGTAAGTTCTTTCTTTATTGTATTTCTATTAATATAAAATTGGCCTATTCTCTTCAAGTTCACGTGTTCAAACATATGCTTGTCATCATAGATATATCTATTTTGTCTAACCATATAGAGTAGAATAAGGAGATTTTGTGTTGTCCATTGCAGGTATTTTATTTGATCTAGATTTAGGAGAAGAATGAACTTATTAACAGATTGAATATAATAAACACAGAGATATGAATAACAACACAAATATCCAGTGAACAATATCTTCTATTAAATAAATGAAATAGGCTGAAACTGTAAAACTACAGAACTAAAACAACTTACTCGAATGGTGGTAGATATCTCTGAGAAGAGATGTGGCTACTACGCACATCCATCTAAACATAATAATTACAGTGAGGCTCCAGAGGCCTTTTTAACATTACTCATGAATGCCAAAACCCTAGAACTCCAAAAACCTAACCCTAGGAAATGAAACACCAAAAGTTATGTGGGCCCCTATGGGTAAGTTGGTACCTCAACTTCCCGAGGTTGTAAATTTTTCATATGACCTCCGTTTTAGGCACGTGATAACTTGTTGGAAAGGTCTTTTAGAGAACTAAACACTATTCCATCAAACTCTGACTCTGTCTACAATTTGATTGTGGCACACCAAAAAAACACTTTATAGGGACCCAAAATGTCCCTGGAAGTACATAAATATGTGGTGACATGAAAAATTCCAAAATAATTCAGTTGGATTATGTGAAAGGTCACTAGTCTTCACCTGGAAGATGTGTAGGGATTCAGATAACCCCATAAGTGTAGAACCCATAATTAAAAAGAAGTACAAAAGAATGCGTTGAACTAAAACTGACAAGAGGAACCAATTGGAATAGGTGGGTGGCCACCAATATCCACCTGGATCAATCCTCCCCCTTTAGGAAGAAATGGTATCCATTGCGTTGAGTTCCCCCATCAGGTGAGGAACATTCTAATGAATTTGGCCCTGGGTGAGCCACTTTCCTTGGTGTAGGATTTTCCCTGCCATGACAACCCGATAAATATGGATCCTGTGTTGGTGAGTGCTCTTGACCTGTGTGTCCACTATCTGATCAATGGATGCCCATTCCATGTAGTCAAGGTTGATCTTTGTTGGTGTCAATTGTTTTGCGACCTTGAAGGTTTCCAATAATGGTGGAAAATATGGTTGAAGGAGGTCCACAATGAACACTTGGTGCAAGCCAACGAAGGGTGGAGTGTTGAGCTCAAAATAATTTCTACCCACAACCTTGGTGATAGTGTAAGGCCCATATCACAATGGGAGGAGATTCCTATGGGGCCCTGTAAGGCTCTCTTTCTACAAATGAAACTAGACCTTGTCTCCCACCTGACACTGGTGCGATACCCGATGTTGATAATGGCGATTCTTGTACTTCTCATTGGCTTTCTGAAAAATATCATGGACCCCTTGGTGGATGTGTTGAATCCACTAAATGAATCTGGTGGCTTTGTCAACGTACAAATGAACATGGGAAGATTATTCCTGTGTGGTTGAAAGAGGTAGTGCAACATCAATGGGACCCAAGGGTTGGAATCCCAACCCTACTTGAAATGGGATATGGTCGGTGGAGCTATGGAGAGACTTGTTCTAGCTGTGATGAACATAGGGAAGTCTCTCATCCCATGTATGTGAATGATTAGAGTTGTACATGTAAAATAAGTGTACAATCATTCAATTGACGACCTCTGTCTGGCCATCGGTTTCGGGGTGAAAAGAAGTGGATTTAGTGAGATTGGTGTCCAACAGTGACCAATGAATCGACCAAAATGTACTGAGGAACTTGATGTCCCAATATGAGGTGATGGTTTGTGGTATCCCAAAATTGACCCACACCCATTCAAAGAAGAGCTTGGCAGTATCTGCCGCTGTGATGTTTTTCTTGCAGGCTGTGATAATGGACATCTTGGAAACCTAATCCTCCACCACAAATACACAATCATTTCCATTCTTGGTGGATGGAAGGCCAAACACATAATCCATCAGGATGGATTCCCAAGGCCTCTCAGGAGTAGGAGGAGGGGTATATAATCCTTTCTTCTTGATGGCTGGCTTGGCTATGACACATGCAATGCAAAATATGATATACTTGTTGACGTCCTGTCGAAGTTTTGTCCAATAAAAATGTTTCTGTAGAACGGCCAAAATTTTCTCCATGCAAAAATGTCCTTCCATCTGACTATAGTGAGCTTCCCAAATTATATTTGCACGCTTTCTTGCAGGAAAACAACTATGGTATAGATGGCATAAAAGTCCGTCCTGAATGTGAAAATCTGTGAAACTCGCTCCTATACCAAAGAGATGATAGGTTGTGGTGAAGT
Source organism: Picea sitchensis (assembly GCA_010110895.2). NCBI lineage: Eukaryota > Viridiplantae > Streptophyta > Pinopsida > Pinales > Pinaceae > Picea > Picea sitchensis. The sequence continues at coordinate 48,992 of SNQJ01S0032221.1, forward strand.
ATGGATCTTGATGATAAAGTTGGGGCCACTCAGATGCCTCATGTCCACAGGAAAGGAGTACGGTGGTGAGTACAACTACGAGAGGTTGACTAAGGCAGTCATCGGCACAATTTGTGCTCCCTGTCTTATACTTGATGTTGAGATGGAACTATTGTAGGTAGGTGGACCACTTCTGATGGCGGATGTCATGCAAATTCCCATATGTATGTATGAACTACAAAGGCTTGTGATCAGTATGGATGATTGTCTCCTTTCCCATAATCTAATGTTTCCATTGAAGAAAGGATTGTACAATGGAATACATTTCCTTGTCATAAGTGTGGTATTTTCATACAATATGTGAGAGTGTATCACTATGGTATTCCACTGGATGACCATGATGAGTGACAACTTCTCCTACAACATAGTCAAATGCATCAGTCTCAATCTCGAACGGTTGTTGTAGATCAGGAAAGGAGAGTACTAGAGCCGAGCACAAGAAATGCTTCAAATCATCAAATGATCATTGTTGTTCCTTCCCCCACATTAAATTTTCCCTGCCACCACCCTTGGTCACTTGGATGAGGGATCAATCAATATGGGAGAATCCCAACACAAACCGATGGTAAAAGTTGGCTTTGCCCAAGAAGCTCCGAAGCTCGGTTAGTGTGGTCGGGGCTGACCAATCACGAGTGACTTGGATATTAGATGGATCAACATGTGCCCCATGCTCATCAACAATGTAGCCCAATTATTGGACCCTGTTCATGCCAAAGGAGCATTTTTCCAAGTTTCCATATAGCTTGTGCCGCTGTAGAGTGCTCAAAACCTACTGAATATGTTGCATATGCTCCTCCCAATTTCTGCTGAAGATGAGGATTTCATCCAAATATACCACCAAAAAAGAGTTGGTGAAGGGTCTCAATACATCATCCATCAATCTCATGAAAGTGGTTGGTGCATTTGTTGAGCCAAAGGGCATGACCAACCATTTGAAAATACCTTCATTAGATTTTAAAGTTATATTCCATACATCAGTGGGTTCGATGGGAACCTGGTGGTAGCCAAAATTTAGGTCAATCTTGATGAATAAATTTCCCCCCTTGAGTTGGTCAATAAGTTCATCAATTATGGGAATTGGGTACCAGTTCCTGACTGTGATTTTTTTTAATTCTTTGTAATCAATGCAGAGATGCCAGGACCCATCCTTCATATGCACAAGTACAATTAGGATTCTGCAAGGGGAGGAGTTGGGTTTGATGTTCCCTTTTTGAAGAATCTTTTCGATGTGATGCTTGATTTTGTCATTTTCTATCCATGAGCGATGATAGACTGGTCCATTAGGAAGAGGTGCACCGGGGGTTAGATCAATTGGTTGCTTGACTTGGTAGTGCATTGGTACCCTAGTGGGTGAGGAGAAGATGTCTCTGTACTCTTCCATGATCATTTCCAATTGCTTCTACTGTAAAGACAAGCTCTGTGTAGAGGCCACGAATGTGGTGGTGACCTTATTATTACTTTGAACATGGATAAAAAAGAAGATGAAATTCTCGGTCTGTGAAATGATGTTACTGCATTCCTTAGCAAGATATTGAAGAAATAGTGGTAGGCGTATGTAACACACCCATGCTGGGTCGTCAAAATTTCATTTTCCTTAACTATATCAAATCCTCCATTCGGGGTATTTATCACCTTCTACTCGTCCATAGCATTCCAACCACAATCTCTATTCTTAAAACCGAGCTCAGAAGTGGCAGATATACCTATCCCAAGTTCCTCGGGTGTTCATTAGTCAGGGGCATGCGAATTTCATGTGGATCCAACTCAATAAGATCCATCGCGAGTCCTATGATGTTCTGGAGCTTCCAGCATTCCAAAATCTATGGTGGATATCCATTCCCCAACCAATCCAACGACTGGGCTTGATCCTTGGCTAACTCACAAGTTCGTAGGGAATTTTACATTCGACCTTTAGATTGAAATATAGGCCTAGCCCCTTCCCTCCATATACACTCTCATATGACCATACGCTAAGACAAAAGGTTCCAAGACAACCACCGCACGAATCCTCCGTAGTGGCAAATCTACAAAGTTCACAATCCAACGTCGCGTGTCCTTAGATAATTTGACGATTGTGATAAACTTCGGGACTTTTAAGAACCAAATACCTGAACACAAAATACACTAGAATAGATCCAAGAAGAATATATGAAAACCACACTTTACTATATCAAACCCTTGAGGTAGGGAAACACCATACAATGGGTCCTATTATGGAAGGGATCCTCTCCTGTTCACTTGCTCCTTCGAGGGGGCTTCCTCTTATTGAGCTACAACTCACAATACAACAATTCTCTTCATATCGCATTACATTTCTTGAACCTATTTATATAGTGCCACCATCACCTAAGAACATTATAGAGGAGAAATTTTCTAGAAGTATAACCTTCTAAGAAGTCCTCTTACATTATTATATCTAACTACCCATTTATTATATCTAACTACCATAGTGGGCCTTATTTATAAATATAGTGGACCTAGTCCACCTTACATTGAATGGCCTCCACTATTATCACTATGGGCCCTCTGGGCCCCCATTACTACCTCTCTAGCTACCTAACATTCCATCCCCCTTTATGAAAGCGTTGTCCTCAACACTTGATGTATAACCATATACCAGGGTCCCATGGATAATTGTGGACCATAATGCTGAAGAAGACTGGAGAACCAAGGTCCCATGTAGAAAGGAAATCCACCATGCTAAAGTAGTCCAACCACCATTGTAATCCCAGGTCACATGTCCAAGTGCTCATGTGAACTCCCCATGGAAGATTTTGGAACCCAATAACCAACTCAAAATGAAGCTCCAAAGGTTGACACCTGTCATGTGGATCCAAATAAGAAGATCCATCCACATAGTGGAAAATAGTCATAGCATAATCTGGAATGAATAATACCACTGTAGAATATGCAGGATGGAAACTTGTAATAATCATTGGCTCTCGATTTATCACATTGATGCTCTCTACAGAAGGTGGATTAGAGTCATCAAATAAAATATGAAAGTGGTTGTCATCCCAGAAATGAAAACTATCCATATACCAATCATGACAATCAGCCTCAAAATCATACCAAGCATATATTTCTTGATTATATCCATCCCTGATGTCCTCCATAAGAAATATCTCCTACATTCTATCCAATGAATTTTGAATACTACGAAAACTATCATTGAGGCCATTTGCAAGGACATGCAATCTAGCATCCAATGTGTCATACAATTGGGATTTGAATGCTTCAGTAATTTGAAGAATTTATTTGAGGGTTTGAGAAGAAATATCCATCTAAGCACCCTATGAAATCTTTGGTCCCTCAACCGTCATGAAAAAACCTAAAAAATAGACCAATAAGTTATGACATAAATTCACATATTTTTCTGGAAACCCCTAAAAAACTGTTGAATTTAAAATGCTCATAACGCCACTTCCCGGACTCTGTTTCGGCTGATTGTTTTTTTGAAATTGGGTGACATTGTGAGAGGAACTTGTATCTGTAATTTATTTGGCCATATTCGGCCTCCAACTGCTACAAAAATAAAACAATTGTGTCGTCATCCACTGAAAAAACCCTGAAAAATTGCAGATTTTAAAACTTCAATATCTTGACTTCCCAGACTACGTTTTAGACATTTTTTTTTAACTTGGGTGTTTTTCTGAGAGGAAATAAGATCTACAAATTTTTTATTCAATTTTTTCACAGAAATATACCGAACATTTCTTGAAGTCGCGGTCCTATTTTTTCTTCTCAAAAAAAAAAAATATGCAAAAATAAAAAAATATTTGCCCACAATGTCTGCCAAGGAAAGTGCTTTGATACCACTTGTCAAGAATCAAATACTTGAATAAAAAATACACCAGAATAGAATCAAGAAGAATATATGAAAACCACACTTTACTATATCAAACCCTTGAGGTAGGGCAACACCATACAATGGTTCATATTATGGAAGGGATCCTCTCCTGTTCACTTGCCTCTTTGAGGGGGCTTCCTCCTCTTGAGCTACAACTCACAATACAATAATTCTCTTCATATCCCATTACATTGATTGAACCTATTTATATAGTGCTACCATCACCTAAGAACATTCTAGAGGAGGAATCTTCTAGAAGCAGAACCTTCTAAGAAGTCCTCTTACATTTATTATATCTAACTACTCATTTATTATATCTAACTACCATAGTGGTCCTTATTTAATAATATAGTGGACCTAGTCCACCTTACATTGAATGGCCTCCACTATTATCACTATAGGCCCTCTAGGCCCCCACTACTACCCCTCTAGCTATCTAACAGGGACTTTGGGATTCTACAAGTTCTCGACTCTTCACACACGTAAACCTTTGGAGTGAAATCCTTCTGGAGTGTTAGATATTTTGACATGCATCCTCCTCTATTAACCGATCACGATGAACTCCGATGCTTCGACCTTCTATAGTTTTGGTGTCACAACACTCCTATCCTCTCGAAGTGGTCAATGTTAGGATGACTACATCATATATTCAATGGCTAGGATAGGACCCGAAGGATCCCCAGATCTACAGTCCTAGTCACTTTGCAAATTCAAGCTTCGAGAGTTCTGCACACTCCACCCTCGCTTCCCTCCAAAGTACCTTTCCTCCAAAGCACATGGATCTCCACCACGTGTTCCTCTAGATCCAATGATACATATATTCTTTGCTACTTTGGTCTTCGGGAGTTTTCAAAGCTTGACACTTCAAATCCTCCAAAGTGGCTCTTCTCCAGGGTTAACAATCTACTGCCACATGCCTCCTTGTGCCAACGGCTAGGATCTACTCAGACAATTTGGCACTTCGGGTCCCTTTGGAATCTCTATAATACTACACCCCAAATCGTCTGGATTTTGAAGTCTCGGACTCCCAGCGTTCTGTTCACTTTACCAACCACTTTGGCTAGGTGGGCTTGTACCAGGGATTGACACGTGTAAGGGTCAGGGGTGACACATGTCACGTTTCAATGGGTCTCTAAGGTATGTGATACACATAGATTCGAGTAGCACATGGCATGTCAAACTTGGGTCCATGTCACCCTGGGTGACGCCACTGTGCTACATCACTCTGGACTGGTCGTCTTCCAACCTCCCTCAGATTTTCATGGTCGAAATCCGGTCGATACCGATTCATTCACAGATTGACGGTTCATAGTGATTGAGGGGTCCCAACGTTCTTTCTCTTTATCTAAGAGCTCAATCTTCATAATCTGAAAAGGGCTCGCCTGATTCGGTCTAATCATGGTCATTGATATTCCACCCTAACGAGATCAATGACATTGGTTGATTGCAGGCCTTGAACTAGCACGTCCGCTAATTTCACCTTCGCGCTCCGCAATGATTTCCCACCATTGATATTTGTTCATGGATCAATGGTTCACAGTGATTGTGGGGCCCAATCTCTGTAATATGAGTAGTGCTCACCCGACTTTGTCTCATCATGGTAGTTGATATTCCACCCCAACGAGATCAATGACATTGGCTGATTGTGGGCCGTGAACTAGCACGTACGCTAATTTCACCTTCATTCTCTGCAATGATTCCCAACCATTGATCTAATTGAGTAGCTAGCATTTTGTTCATTAACTCTAGTGGGTCTTTGAGTCAATTTTGTGACTAAGATAGGTTTTCCTCCTGATGAATGGCTCTCTTTCATCTCCTTTGTCAGATTCTTGATTCATCTATGTCTCTTGTTACTCAGGGAGTTCGGGTAACCTTGACTATCATGAATTTTGACACCCCAGGGCGTCGAACTCTCGAAACTATGAAACCATTATGAACTAGCTCCTTTTGATATTAGCACAAGGTTCCTATACCCCGATCATATGGACCCTCTAGTAAATCTTGGGCAATAAGCACTACTCTTAGTCAATATTTGGTTAAGGTCATGGGCACGAGCCTAAGGTCTCTTAGGCTACTGTTTTGGAAGGAAGCACCTTCCTAGCTCACAGAACTTTAAGTTCTGAAGTAAGGCAGGGTAATCTCATGGAATTAACGAGATTCTAGTAGTTCCAAGAGGCTTGATTCGACTTTGGAATGGTGAGGTAACTCCCTGGGGAAAACACCTTCTAGGGTTAAACTAGAGAATACGTAGAATCAAGCAGGAGCATAAGTCCTCAAGGATATAAATACATACACATCACTTGATCAGTCAATACAGAGGCCAATCTTAAATGTATACATACATGCATTCATTCATTATTCCATTTCAAAGCACAAATCATGAAAACACTTATCAGAACCAGAAGACGTGATGCGACTGCTGAAAGGGGTTCCCGTTTCCACCCAACCATAGGCTCAGTAACTCCTAACGGATTTACCACTGGCCACCCCTGAGCTAGACCATGATGCTTTGAGATTGAATCTTTTCTTCTAGCTCAACGCAATTTAGGGACAAAGGTTACTCTCCTTCTTCTAGCACAAAAATAGATAGGTACGGAGGTTACTCTCCTTTTCCCGACTCAGTCATAGATAGGGACGAAGGTTACTCTCCTTCCCTTGAGTTAGTCTCTATTTCCTACAATTAGAACACATTCTTTTCCCAGTTCTTCCTTGAACCCGAGAGCTTAGTATCTCGTCTCTACACTCTTCACATGTCTTCCTCTATGACCCCCACACTTTCCTTTCTTTCCTTTTCCAACAAGATTGCGCATGGCCCGAATTCCCAGTCCGCAGTCAGGTCTAGAAGCCTTATATATGGGTGGTCTGCTCCATCCCCTCATTAACTCTTGAGGAGGTCTTCCCACCTACCAGCCCGACTGTAATTCATTCCTGGGTTAGAGGGTTGTTCTGATCTTGAGCAATTAAATCTAGAAAAGTGTTGGTTCAGTTTAGGTTAACGCAACCATTCCTGCTCCCCTCCACCATCTCTTTCATAGCATTCATGGTCTCTCTTAGCACATCCCCTTTCCAACAATCATGCAACATGTATCCATTTTCTATTAAGATAACATAATTTACATTCATCAAACTTTCATACAAAGGTCCATCAAATCAAACATTCACACCTTTGAGTTTTCCATAGTTCATTGGACAATATAGTTATATTTACAACTGGTGAAAATAGGGTGTTACAATGATGTTACCTCTGGCATCCTGTACAATTTTCTACCCAAAGTAATAATAACAATGCAGGGTCTAGACTCATACACAACATGACGCTTCCACAAATATGGTTTTCCTAAAAGATCATCACAAACTTCAAGGGGATAAATATCACACAGTACCTCGTATTTGTAAGTCTTGATGTTGTAAGGAAGATGACACTATTGGCTGACACATAGATCTCTTCCTTGGTGAAACAAATCAATGGTGTAGGGTTGTGGGTGCGGTGTCATCAACAGGTCTAGCCACATGATGACCTACACTGATATTAGGTTCTTCTGACAACCACTATAAAAAATGAAATGAAGTGGAGCCCCCTTTACCCACATCTATAAGTGAAAAGAGGCGTTCCCCTTCCTCTGGTTATTCTGGTTCACTTGGCTGAAATTTGGTGGTAGAAAAAGTGGCACTGGGTTCAACATCGATAATATGATTCCCTGCTTCTAGATTTTATTTGGAGTTGGAATCAGACTCTGACTCAAGATCCTTCAGCTCATCCATGAGTGACTACTTGGAGCAACATTATTTGGTGTTGCGCCAAGGGATTTTATGGTATTCACACCATTTTCTCGTGTCCTTTTTCACCATTTTGTTACCCTTCTTGTGTTGTGTCTTGGACTAGTTGTACTAAGAGTGGCCATCTTTGCTTTGTCCCTTTTAGTGTGCGCTGGGGACACCTTTTCCCTGCTTCGACTGTGAGGAGTTTGCAGATCCAATTTCTCACCTCTTCTACTTAAATTTCTACTCGATCTTGATAGCATATCTATAATCCGTACCCAATGATGTGATGTCCATAAAATCCATTTTTGTTTGAATGTACCTATGAAAACAACCATGATATTTGAGCACTAGATGTCGCTCAGAGTCTTTGATGCCAAATTTGGTGTGCATGGTATGGAAAATATTGGTGAAATATGGTACTATCTGGTCCCTTTCCTGATGCAAGGTGGTCCATCTGGTGTACTGGTCCTTGTAGCTTCCAAGAGGGTAGTACTATTATTTAATGGAATCGCAGAAGGAATCCCATGTAGGGGTGACCAAAAATATTGCAGATTCCTCTATGGCCCTTTGCTCAGAGTAAGTACCCCACCAGTCTTAACATGGGGGATGACCTTGAGGAGTGCAAAAGTAATGTTTTCCCTATCGAAAAAATTGTGGACCGAAAAATACCCTACGAGTACATTCTAACATTTATCTACAACATCCACATCTATCATTCCTTCAAATAATGGAATATCAAAATTTACCTGTACCTTGAAGAGGGTTGCATGGTCGCTTGATGAAGATGCTTCTCCTGTGGGCAGTCATCAAAGGATCTGTGCAAAGTTGTCCATCATTTCATTCCTTTGTCGTGCAAGGCTTCCTCGAGCAACATTTTAAAAGGATATCCTTCCCCATCATATTTATTTTCATCGCCCATGGATTGTTGTCAGTCTCAGTGTGACCGATCTTGCAAAGGATCAATTAGTTTGAGTCACAACTTCTTGTACCCAGATCTTGTCGGAGACATGCACAAAGAAAAATAAATGAAGAACAGACCGCTCTAATACCACTGATTTGTATTTAGGAGTGGAAAAAAATGATTAATAGATTGAATACAATAAACACATACATATGGATAACAACACATATATCTAGTGAACAATATCTTCCATTGAATAAATGAAATAGGCTGAAACTGTAAAACTGCAGAACTGAAACAACTTGCTCGAATGGTGGTAGCTATCTCTGAGAAGAGATGTGCATTATACGCATATTCGTCTGAGAAGAATCATTACAATGAGGCTCCATAGGTATTTTTAACATTACTCATGAATTCCTAAACCCTAGACATCCAAAAATATAACCCTAGGAGATGGAACGACAAACGTTATGTGGGCCCCTATGGGTAAGTTGGTACCTCAACTTCCTGGGTTCGTAACTTTTTCATACGACCTTCGTTTTAGGAGTGTGATAGCCCGTTGGAAAGGTATTTTAGAGAACTACACATTATTCGATCAAAATATGACTCCATATACATTTTGTATATGACACACCAAAAAATACTATTTAGGGCCCCAAAACGGCCCTGGAAGTACAAAAAGATGTGCTGACATGAAAACTTCTAAAATAAGCTAGTTGTATTAGGTGTGAGGCCACAACTATCCACCTAGAAGATGTGTAGGGATTCAGAAAACCCCATAAGTGTAGAACCCATAACTACAAAGAAGTACAAAAGAATGTGCTGAAAAAAAAATGACAAGAGGAGCTAGTTGGAAAATGTGGGTGGCAACCAATATCCACCTGGATTAGTCTTGCACTTGAGCTTGGAGATCAATGTCAGAGGTTGGAGAGGTGAGGATGACCATCATAAAAAGGTATGCATAGCCTCTTCCTTCTCATTTATGTTAGTAAAGATAGGTCTAAAGGGATGTTAGTTTCCATTTTTTTTCTTCTGTATTTGGACCAAAGAAGGGGTCTTGGTCCAAAGGGGAGTTCAACGTGTCTGCATGGTGAAATTTCTCACAACAGAAAAATAACGACTCCACTGGGGATGAACTTTGACTAGTCTTCCCTTGGTTCATCTAGTCCTTGTTGAGTTTTCTTTTATGCTTGATTTTGAATCATTCCTCTTCCCTTTTCTTCATTGAGAAGTTTATAGAGTCATTGGCCTGACCTCTATTAAGTCTAGGAATTTTTTGTTGTTTTTTGAACACTTCCAAGCATCAACGCTCTCCCATAGTGGCTCATAGATCATTGATTACCATTATCAATGCCCCCCCAATAGTGTCTCATAGAGCATTGACCCTTGTTAAATGACCTATCTCCCTTATTATAGGAGCGTTGATATCCTCTTTTGCTTGGTTTCCCTATTTTTCTCAGTCCTCTGATTAGATGCTTTGTCCTAGAGTCCTATAAGTTTGGTTTTCACTTTTTTTGTCTAAGAGATTGACATTTATCACTTATTTTACCTCCCTTGAGTTTGAAAATTATTTAAGTTGTGAAATTGTATGATTACCTAGGTCTAACAAAATCCCTTGTTGTCTGACTTCCAGTAGTCTAATATTCATCCAGAAAGTCTTCATATTTCTGATAACTTAATTGTTTTTGAAATTTTCATCAACTTGAAATTGCAAAGGTTGCTTTGTTTTGAGTTTCTTTGTTTCCTTCTTTAGAAAGATTTGATATTTTGAATGCCCAAGACTCTATTATTTGCTGCAACCCAAACTTAGTATTTGATTTCTGCTGCTCATTTTTGAGGATTTCAAAGAGTGATCTTCTTCTTTCTCTTTTACATCATTTGAGTCCTTGATTGAACAAGTTATCTCATGCTTGATTTCTTTCATTTCTAATCAAACATTTAGAGTGCACTTTGTTTGGTTTATTTTTGTTTCATGTTCCTTTGTGTCAAACATTGATTTATTTCATTCTCATTGAAATATAGGAAGCATAAAAGTTTTTCATTTGAAGAGATTTCATTGAACATACAATCAAACAAAGACAATTTCTACATTCTTAGGAATTTTATTTCGGTACATGTTTTGAAAGAGCTTGTCTTGTCTTTTCATCAGGATTTTGGATTTGTTTGATATTTTGACACAATTTTGGAAAATTGCATGATATTGAGTGCTTGTTAAGAAGAAAACAACTATCCGCCTTCTCATATATAGAATTAATTGAAAATAAACAATTGCATTTCATTCTTTTTCCAATATATTGGAGTCAAGTCCCACACATCATAAGTTTCATCTCTGTGGACATTTTTGAGTAACAAATCCATTAAAATCAACCAACTCACTAATTAAATCAACTAGACATTTTTTGGTTTATAGTACACCAACAATAGCATATGGTTAGAATATTTGGACTAGGAAAAGTGAGTAAATTGTCCAAGATTACTAAACAAGACTGTAGAACACTAAAGAGAGATCAAATCCAACTATCTTATAGGCATAGCCGAGAAAACCTTCTAACACAGGGGATAAACATGAGGTCACATGTGTAAGAATAGAAAATATTACCCCTCCAAAGATTGACCAATCGTAGAAGAAAGAACGTTGGGGATTTTCCTTGAGAAACTACTAGTTTCATTTGGTCTTAGTACTTTGTGAATCCCAAATCCATTCAAGGTCCTCAAGAGTCTTAGATATCCACTAGTATTCAATTCTCTTGAAAAATTCCAGACGTTTTTATCCTGCTTGTATGTTCAGTCTCAATTGTTGACTATATTTCCTCGGAGGCCGACTGCGAGTTGGTAACCATAGTGGACTTTCCTAGGAATATACAGAGGTGAGTGTGGGGGGATTCCCATGGTACCTAGGGCATACATCGCATCACACTTTTAGTACCCTTGGAGGGTGACCCTATGAAGTGAGGGTTGCTTTCACTGAGAAGGGTTGTTACATGGAGGTTGGGGTAATTTCTTCTCATATCTTCATTGAAGACTTGATATCCCATCTTCAAAAGATCCTTATACTATTTCTTGGTCAATTACCTGTAGATATTTTTTAGGGGTGTGTGCTTTTGGAGTTCATAGTTGGACTTACATATTGTTATTTTAATTTCATCGTGGTTGATCAAGGGATTTGAATATCTTGCAAAATGTAAGGTTTGGATCACGAAGTTTAGGAACCTCAACATGACCCTTCTTACAAAGTAATGGTTGAGGAAAAAAATGTTGAAACTAGGATTGTAGCTCCTGGAAGTGGCCAACACATAGAGGAACCAACCACCACCTTCATGGAAGTTCTTGTATCTTACGCAAATCCCCATTTAACTGATCCACTTGGTCCATTACTCGTTGAACAACTGTCCACAATATTTCTTGATGCTTATTATTTTTACTATTTACTGGCCAATTGAACCACTAACCAATATTTTGGTATGAACCCATCAAATTCTGGTTTTCCATAGGGACTGGGAGTTTCACCTCCTCTATCCATAACTCCTGTGTTTGACCTTGCAAGAACGCATATCACTACTATTGGTGCTTCTTCTTTACTTGGAACATATGTGACCCAAGTTACTCTGACACATCCACTTGCAAGTACATATCCCTCTTCACATGGGTTGGGTAATATTCTTGCTTCACTAATCCCACATACACACACACCAAGCACCTTACATGGTCATCCTATTGGTTAGATGGMTAGTAGTCAAGTCATTCAAACAACCAAATTTACACAAGATACTCAAGCCACATATCCAACTATACAAATGGGGAGTTCTCCTATACCCTTCACTGGAGGTCAATCTTCAGCTGGGGAGCAACCTTTTACTAGGGGGGAACCCTCAACTATGAGACATACTCCTATGTGGGGGCCAAAACAACAAACCTGGGGGAAAGTATCTCCTACAAGTTCTTCCATCCCTACTACCATTGGATTTTATCCTAGAAAACCATATCCAAGAGTTTCAAATCCTTTATGGGGTCAACCTAATCTGACGAGAGTTCCTCCAAAAGGAACCTTTCCCAATCTATCTGTGAAACCCATGATTCCAACACAACAAACCCCTCAAACATAGTATATGGGAGGTCCATCGGGCCAACCAAAATACATGGGGGACCGTTAGGTTCACCACAGTACATGGGAGGACCCTCAGGTCAACCAAAATACCTATGGGGCCAACCATAGTACATGGGAGGACCATATGGTTTTTCCATCCCGATGCAACCTATATATGGTCCTGCTGGTGTTCCTATGCCACATGGTTACTACCAGTATCCAAAAACTAACCGAAAACTTCCATTCTTGGCTACATTATATCTTCATGATCTATCTAATTTGACCAATGATCCCAAATTTCATGCCCCGTTTTGGCCTCCAATCCCTGCCAAACTACCATCTAATATCCAAAAATATGACGGGAGACCTAGAGAAGACCTTAATAACCACATAATGAACTTCCATATTTGGTCTTCTTCAAACTCTTTGATTGACGATTCCATTCATTTAAGGATTTTCCATAGAAGTCGCATAGGTTTGGAAACCAAATGGTATATTGAGCTTCACAACACTCCTTTAACGAATTCAATTCTTTAGCAATGTATTTTTTGACACATTTCCAACTACAGATTCGATATGAAATTGGTACAAATATTTTGAATTCACTGAGACAATCCACCTCCACCCATATTTCTGATCATATTCACTAATGGATGAGGTGGCGAGGGTTGATTAAAGCCGCTATTCTAGACCAACAACTGGAAAATTGGTTTACCAAGTCACTTTTTCCACCTGTCGCTAGAGATGTCGTCATGGGAGGTGTTGTCACTGAAGAGAAAGTGATTAGTCATGATCAATATTTGGACTTAGTATATTCCCAGTCCGTAACACTTTATGATTTGATCCCTCATTCTCTTCTCCTGTCGAGTGATCCATCAAGACTTTCTCTGGAATCCCATGCCAATGGGATGATTGGTTCCCTGACCAACACAAAAACTTCTCCCTCTCCTACATAAACCTTAGAGGTGAATGCGGTACAATTCACTTCATCTCAACAACCTGGAGGTAAGAATAAAAATAAGGGTAGATCCAAGAATTATTCTAACACACAGGAGAGTACAAAAAATAATGATACTCAATAAAAAAGGAAGGATAAGTTTCCATGCATGATTTGTGTAGAGGACCACTACATGAAAGACATCCCTCATTGAGAGGAAGTCCCTAAATTTACGAAAGGTACCTCCCAACCTATAGTGTTAACTAACCCTTTTCCGATTCAACAACAACAAATGGTTATGAAAAATCCTTCCCCTCTGCAAGGGGGAAACCCAGGTCATCCTCACCATGAGGATGATTCCTCAACCACTCAGGTCCTTACGTGTAACAAGACAATTAGTTTAATGAACATAGATAAGACTTATGAAACTCCTACAGATAATTATGCCAATGGAGGTGCTACTGATAATCCCTCCACTTCTACTCCCCTCCATCCTCTTCCCCTCTTTAGATTGAGAGGCCTATTTCTAATTCAATGTTGTACCTACCCAAGGGCACAATTCAAAAGTCAATTTTCAATCCAAGTTCCTGTGTTGCTGAACACTAGCATGTTGTTGAATATTTGGTGCAAGCACCTTGTGATATGTCGATGGTAGAAGTTCTACAAAACTATTCAAGTCAACATAGAACCCTGTTATCAACCATTGGAGTTGTGGATCTAAAGGCATAAAATATGATTATGTTTAATATGGATTATTTTAAATCGAGGCTATCCCATCACTTGTCCTTCCAAATTCACACTATGGTTGGAGGGAAGAACATCCATTGCGCTATTTTGGATGAAGGATCTTACATGTGTGTCATGTCTTCGTTCTGCTAGAGAGAAATTGGTTCTCACAAACTTAACCAGTCTCCTACTACCCTTAAGGTGTTTCATGGACGTGGTTTCTAACCTTACGAAGTATTGAAATATTTTGTATGGATTTAAAGAGAAAAATCATTTCTTTTGACATTGAAGTGGTTGACGCACCCCTAGATTATAATTTATTGCTTGTTCATTATTGGTTCTATGTGATGACTGCCATCACTTCTTCAATTTTTTACATTTTACAATTTTCCTGTCAAGGGAAAATTGTGATTGTGGACCAACTTGATTATTACACTCCAAATATCCATAATTATCTAGTGAATAATATCCCTTTCCTGGGACAGTCTAATATTGAGTATGAAAGTGTGGGGTAGGTCTCCTCAAATTTTCCTCACTCATGGGAATTTTTCCCTTACCTCCCCCTAATCCCCCACATGAGGTTTCCACATTAAAAATCATTACGGCTACAGAGCGAAGATCCTATGAATCATTCGATCCTTGGGTAGTATCTAGCCCATTTTCCATTGAAACACTAGGTGACATCATGTCACTTTGTATTCCACATGATTTGGAACCTAAACCTTCCCTTCCTCCGCCTATCTCCATTGATCCTCTTTCTTCCCCCCTCTCTAGCAAACCTATCACTATTAATAGCCAGGAGTCTACAAGAGTGTAGAAGAAAATTTGATGGATGAACCGAAGCTTGGGGGGAATGTCTCCAGCCTCTAGACATCATATTTAAGTTAAACGACCAACTTCTTATAATGATGTTGAGGGAAAAGTACCAACCTATGAAATCCATGTTGGGAAAAAACTCGCCAATAGGTATCGATCAATGTACCAACCTATGGACATCATGTTGGGAAGAGGCCCATGTTGGGTATGTGTTATATTATCTACATGTGTGGATGTGGGTGCATCAGATTCGACAACTACGTCTGGTGATCCCAACTATTTTTAGCGGATTTTGCTATTTTTAGTGTTTTTCTAAATTAATCCTAGATTAAGGGTTTWGGGTTTTGGTAGCTATGGAATCCCTAAAATATTGTATATATATTGTATTGTGAATGGTGAAATTAATACATTGAAGATTTTAAAGGTGCAACACCAAGGAAGGTTGGTTTTCTCCCAGTTAAGGGTTTCCAGTGTAAATCTTCATGTACTGTGTGTATGAGCCATTGATTAATTTATGTTTTGCTTAAGAATATGTATGCATTTCTTTACTTCACATGTTTAAAAATTACATCTGGTATCAGATCTCATTTTTTTCTTTAGGGGGATGCCTTTGTTGTTGAGGGTTTGGATCGGTCTTGATAGATCAAGTTTATCTTGGGTTTGTGATAAACCTGGGTTCAGTGGGATCTTTTGCAGTGGTGATTTGAGTGTATACAGAGGAATGAAAAGCTCTTTTAGAATCTATATTGATAAGTTCAATGGTAAAAACTTTGAGCTATGGAAGTTCAATATGGAGGACCTTCTTGTAGACAAAGAACAATGGATTGTTTTGGATCCTGGTACACAACCTACTAGTACGTAGTATACTGGAACACAACCTACTTATACACAATATTCTGGTACACAAACTACTAGTACACAACCTATTGGTATGTTGAAGGAATATTGGGAGAAATTGGATATAATAGAAAGGAGTACTATTCAACTTTGCCTGGAATATTCGGTGTTGTTGAATGTCTCGGGAGAATATACAACCAAGGAGCTATGGGATAATTTAGGGAATTTGTATCAATCAAACTCCGTGGTAAACAAGTTGTTTATTCAAAAGAGGTTGTATCATCTTAGGATGGAATATGGAGATTTTGTGACAGAACAACTAAATTCCTTCAATACTATGGTATGTCAACTTGTCTCTCCTAATATTACTATTGTAGAAGAAGATAAGTGTATAAATTTGTTATGTTCTTTTCTAGACTCTTGGGATAATATGGATGTATAAACTGGTAGTACCACTCAATATACATTGAAGTATGAGGATGTAGTTTCATCCTTTTTATATGAAGAGATGAAGTGGAAAAGCATGGATGGTCAGAGCACAGATGCATTATTTGTAAGAGGTCATACACAAGACAMGAATCTTGGTAAGTCTTCGGGGGAGAGATCTAAATCTATAGGTAGATATAAGTCTCTAGGAAAATCTTTGAGGAAATGATAGAAGTTTGGTAAATTAGGGAATTATAAGAAATATTGCAAGTCTAATAAGGTTGATAAACCAAAGGGATCTGATAATGCCTCTTCCACAAAGGCAAAAACCTCCACTGACGAAGAAGGTGATGTTTACTAGGAATCTATAGGTACACAAGTAGACCTTGGTGTATGGTAGATCAACTCAGGTGTGCCATATCATATGAATCCTCACAACGAGTGGTTCCGTGAATATGAAAAATACGATAGTGGTGATGTATTCCTAGGAGATGACTCGACAACCAAAATGATGGGACGTGGAAGGGTTAAGTTGTTACTAAAATATGGAAGGATTATAACTCTCCCTAGGGTTATGCACATTCCAAAACTAGCCAGGAACCTAATATCTCTATGCAAGTTGGATGATGCAGGTGTGGATATTGTATTGGGAAAGGGCACTTGCAAGATGGTACGAGGAGAAATGGTGTTGATGAGGGGAGTTCGTTGTCGAACTCTGTACAAGTTGTTGGGAAGAACTTATACTAATGGGTGTAATAGTTCTGTTGTCCCTGAGAAGAGAAATAAAGAAGACAATACCAATATTGTTCATGGAAAGAAGAACATGTTGTGGCATCAAAGACTGGGGCATATTGGAGAAAAGGTCCTTCGAACACTACACAACAAAGGTATGGTTGAAGGTATGTCTAATTGCACTATGGATTTTGATTTCTGTGAACATTTCATATATAGTAAACATAATCGAGTAAGATTCCCATCCGTTTCTACAAGAGCAAAGAGGATCTTAGAGTTGATACACAGTGATGTGTTTGGACCTATTCCTTTTCCATCACTAGGTGAATCTATGTATTATGTTTCATTCATAGATGATTTCTCAAGGAAAAAATGGATTTATTTTCTTAGAAAGAAATATGAGGTATTTGATAAATTTAAAGAGTTTAAGGCTCTGGTAGAAAATCAGACAGAGAATAAATAAAGGTATTGAGGACAAATAATGGTTGAGAATTATGCGGAAATGAATTCGAAGAATTCTGTAAGGAGTGTGGTATATCAAGGAAGAATAATACTCCATACACACCTTAGTAGAATGGAGTTGTAGAAAGGATGAACATGACACCGATGGGAAAATAAAGGAGCATGTGATGAGTTAGGACAAGAATTATGGGCATAGGTAGTGGGTACATCATGTTACTTGGTCAATCGATCAACCTCTTCAGTGTTGGATGATAAAAATCCACACAAGGGATGGAATGGTAAGAAAACCTCTCTTGAACATATCGTAGTTTCTGGTTGTGATGCTTATGTACATTTTCCAAAGGAAAATATGAGTAAGCTGGATAATAAAGATGAAAAGTGTATCTTTATTGGTTATAAATATGGTGTTAAAGGTTACAATCTTTGGAACCCAGAAACTAAGAAGACTGTTTACAGTTGAGATGTTGTTTTTAGAGAGGTGAAAAATGTTCCCAAACAAGAATTCCTACCAAGGAAAGAAGAACCTAATAAAATAGAGTTTGAGTTAAATGGTTCAAAATATGAATCAACTAAATAAGATGAAGCATAATATGAATAAACTCATACCCCAGTATTGAGGAGACTAGTGAGGGAAAGAAGGCAAACAAAAAGGTATAGTCCACCTTATTTTTGTTCTAATTTTTCTTTATCTATTACTGATGATGATCCCAGAACTGTCAGGGAAGTAGTGAATTCAGAGGATAGTAAACTTTGGAAGAAGGCCATGGTTGAAGAAATGAATTTCTTGGATAAGAATGAGGTATAGGATCTAGTTTAGTTTCTAGCTGGAAGAAAATCTATTTTTAGAAAATGGTTGTTTAAGAAGAAGTTTAATGCAGAAGGAAAAGTGTAGAAATAAAAAGCTCGATTAGTAGCAAAAGGTTATTCCTAGGCAGAGGGAATTGACTTTGGTGAAATTTTTTCTCATGTTGCCAAGTTAACTTATATTGTATTTCTTTTATCTATTGCTACTTATTTTTATCTTGAAGTGGAATAGATGGATGTGAAGACAACATTCCTACATGGGGATCTGGAAGAATAAATCTACATGAAGCAGCCAGAAGGCTTTGTAGTGAAGGGAAAGAAAGAGTTGGGTTGTAAGATAAATAAGTCACTATATGGTCTGAATAAATCACCTAGGATGTGGTACCAAAAGTTTGACACATACATCCTTGGATTGGGATTTGTGAGAAGCAGGGTTGATCATTGTGTATATTCTAAGCAGGTTGGTAATCACTTCATTTATGTAGTGTTGCATGTTGATGCCATGTTTGTGGTAGGAAATAACATGGATGTTATCAAGGAGGTAAAATCACAGCTATCCTCCAAATTTTACATGAAGGATC
>SNQJ01S0032222.1:0-14426 GCA_010110895.2 Picea sitchensis
TCTTTCAGTTAATGCAATACATGAATATGTCCCTTTCCCATAATGATGATGTCATCTTATTACATGATTCCTTGATCACATGTATAGATTAGGTATTGAATATATTAATGCCTTTGCTGTGATTGGTTTGTGTTGTTGTGATTTGAATGACACAAGAGCATCGGAGCAGAGCAAGGAACAACAAAGATTAAAGGAGAGCGTTCATAAGGTATGTCCACCATCCTTTTCTCTTAGTTCATTCAATATATAGATCTAGGGAAAAGAGTAGTATTCTGTCACGGTTTGTTCCAGATCCAGGTGGATTTGGGGAGATTGGTCGGTGTCCGCACTCACGAATTTATCCATAAACACCAGTCACTAGCCCTGTCGGGGTTCAGCGGTTGCAGAGTTGAACAATTCGACATTCCTGTAGCGCCGAGGCGCGAAATACAAGAAGCGCCATGATTATTTGACCTGTGATCCTGACCCGTGATGACATGGGAGCAGAGAGAGAGAGAGTTAGCTTACGCTAGGCCTCCGTAGATATTTCGGGGGCTCTGATTCTGCATAAATCAACGAAAACTTGATTATGGTAGTGGGTGTGTTACACATACCAATGGACATGTGGAAAGTGGTGTTGTAGCAATGCTCTCCTAAATGTATCCACTTTACCCATGTTCTCTGTTGTCCACCTACATAGTTCCTAAAATATCCTTCAACCCACTTGTTGACAATCTCGGTCTGCCCATGTGTCTGAGGGTGATAGTTGGTGTTGGGTGTCAGCTCTGTCCCCTCCAACCGAAACAACTCTCTTTAAATTGTCCCCATGAACCGACTATCCCTGTCACTGACGATGTTCCTTGGCAGCCCATGAAGTCTGAATACCTTCCTGAAGAATAGATCAGCTACCTGAACTACATTGTACTCTGTCGGTATGGCATAGAAGTGAGCAAAATTGGTCAATCTGTTGACCAATACATAGATACAGTCCTTACCCTGTACCTTGGGTAGGCCTGTGATGAATTCCATTGATATACTCTCCGATTTCTTCTCTGGAATGGGGAGTGGTTGAAGTAGCCCTACCGGAAGAGCATGCAATGAATTTTTCTACTGGCAAGTCACATACTCACTGACGTGTCTCATAACGTCATGTTTTAGGCCCTTCCATGAGAACCTATCCCTGATATGTCTGTAGGTTTTGAAAAACCCCTGATGACCTGCTAGTGGTGAATCATGAAATGATGTGAGGATCTTCTTCTTGAGCCCCTAATCTGACACCAAGTAGACTCTATCCTTGTAGAATATGACATCATCAATGAACCTATACCTATCATCCTATATCTGTCCATCCATCACCTCACAAGTAAAATTGTTCTTGGAATATTCCACTAACAAGTGGGATTTCCAATCTGCTGAAATCTCAATCAAAGAACAGGTTGCAGATCTCCTCAATAGTGCATCAGCCACAATTTTCTTCTTCCCCTTGACATACTCTATGTCGAAGTCAAATTCCTGTACCTTTTTCACCCCTTTCTGTTGGTGCTTACTAAGGTCCTTCTGCTCAATGAAATACTTCAAGTTGTTGCGATCTATCTTGACCACGAATTTGCTACCCACCAAATATTGTCTGAATTTGGTCAAGGAATGCATGATTGCCAAAATATCCTTGTCATAAATTGAGTACAACCTCTCGGGATGATTGAGCTTCCTACTCTCGAATACAATGGGGTTTCCTCCCTGCATCAAAACTACCCCGATAACCTTGTCAGATGCGTCACACTCTAGTACAAATGGAAAGGTGAAGTATGGTAATGCCAACACTGGACAAGTGCTCATGACTTCCTTCATGTGATCAAAGGATTTATGTGATTCCTCAGTTCAGTTGAAAGCCCCATGATTGGTAAGATCCGTTAGCGGTGCTCCAAGCTGAGAAAACCCCCAGACGAACCGCTTGTAATAGCTGCAAAAACCAAAGAAACTCCTCAACTCTGTTACGTTCTTGGGTGTTGGCCAGTCCAAAATGGCCCTGATATTTTCCTGGTGCACCTGTACCCCCTTTGCACTAACGATATGGCCTAAGTAAAGAATCTATGTCATATCGAACTCACACTTGGACTCTTTGGCATATAATGACTGTGCCTTCATGATGCTCAATACCTCATCCAAGTGCCTCATATGCTCCTGCCATGTCTTGTTGTAGACCAAGATGTCGTCGAAGAAAACCAAGACTGATTCCTCAACTGATCCCTGAATATGTGGTTCATGCAAGACTGGAACGTAGCAGGTGCATTGGTTATCCAAAATGGCATAACCAGGAAATGTCCAAAGTGACATAGAAATGTCATCTTCTCTATGTCCTGCTCTCGGATGTTGATCTGGTGATGCCTAGACCGTAGATGAATCTTCGAGAAGAAAATTGCCCAATGCAGTTCATCCATAAACTCGTTAATGTGTGGGATAGGATACTAGTTCTTGATGTTTTTCTTGTTCAAGGCTCAATAATCAATTCACATCCTCATGGTGATATCCTTCTTCAGAACTAAGACAACTAAAGAAGTGAATGGGCTATTGCTCGGTCTGATGTGTTCCATCACTAGCAATTCCTTGATTTCATTCTCTATCTCATCCTTGAACCTTCGAGGATGATGATAGGGGGGGTGATCATCGGTTTGGCCTCCTCTTCCACCTCAATGGTGTGATCAAACCCCCTATCAGGTGGTCTCCCTGGTGGAATCCACTCAAAAACTCGTTGATGTCATCCCAAAAAATTCTTGATCTCTGTATGATATTGTTGTTGACCCTCTGAATCCTTCCACGTAGTGATCAAACACTCGACGAAATATGCTACCTCCCCATGTATGAATATGCTCTCCATCCTCTTGGCTGAAACTGTCCTAGGTGCTCCTGTCGACATACCTCTTAGAACAACCTTCTTCCCCTCATGGTCTTTGAATCCCATCTCCAAGGTTTGGTAATTGGTGGTGATTTTTCCCAAGGTAATCATCCACTGGACTCCCAAAACCACATCTGTGTCAGATAGGTCAACCAGATAAAATGTGTCTCTCACTATGTAGTTGCCTAAATTTACCTCCAAGTCTGGGACTCTGTCTAGACACTCCATTGTGTGTCCATCTGCTATTGCAACATCAAACCCCTTAGAATCCTCTATCTGATGTGCCTGTCTTGATACTAGTGAAGCATCGATGAAGTTGTGGGTGGCCCCACCATGTATCAGGGCGATTTCCTATTGCCCCTAAATAGTCCCTCCAATCTAGAGGGTATCATACTTGGGAACACCAGAAAGGGTCTTTATGACTCCTCCCTTTGCTAGTTTCCTCTTGTTAGCCTGCTCAGGCGACTATGGGACTACTGGAGGATGGGTTCCTATTGGTGTCGATGGTCTATGGGGAGGCTGCTCCTATGCCTGTGCTAACTCCTCCTCTGAGCTAGTGGATCCATTGTCCTACTCCTCCTCCTCACTATCCACACTGTCTGTTGCCACCTCAATATAATGAATCTCTCCCTTGCGCATGCACCTGTGGCCTAGGACCCAAGGGTCTCTATAGTTGAAGCAAATATTCTTCCTCATAAGCTCTTTCCTAGTCTCATCATCCAACTTCTCCTTGCCCTTCCATTCTCTCTGGAATGGATTCCTGTATCAATCCTTCCAGGGTACAAAGGGTTTGGAAAAGGTTTTATTCTTTCGCACTGAGTCTACCAAATCTTGAGTGTGAAGGATGGAATCTTGCAAGGTGGGAGGCCTGTATGCCTTCACCCATCCTATCAAAGGATATGTGAGTCCCTCTGTGAATAACATGATCATCATGGGCTCTGATATATCTGTCACTGCCATGGCTACCTGCTAAAACTCCGTGATGAACACCTCTGCTGTGCCAGTTTCTCTCAACTGGGCTAGATCCCTAAAGTGGATCTCGGGATCCCTCCTATCAAACCTTTCCATGAGCCTATATGTGAACTCCCTATAGGAGGTTATGTGACTATGACCCAATGTCACCAATCCATGATACCACCACTCGTGTGCATCACCCTCCAAGTGTAAGGTCGTGAAATTGATGGTATCTGTCTCGGTCATCTGATTGAGCTTGTAGTATGTGTCTAGCTTCTGTACCCAAGCTCTGGCGGTGCATTTGGATGATCTGTCGAAAGAAGGTATGGTGAGTTTACCAACTTTTTAGATGAAATCCATCTTATGCCCTTGCTACTATTGTGGTCCTCTTCTATGTGGCTCTCTGGGGCGGTTCCTGAGTCTGAGTCCACAGTACTCGACTAGGTTCATGTCCTGATGGAAGTCAGGACCCAATGTTGCATACTCCCTCTAACACTCTGCTATGTCCTCTGCATGAGTGGTAAACCTCTATGCTATCGATGACTGTGTTGCTACCAGGGGTTCCCTCTGAAAACTGGGAAACAAGGGTCTGTGAATCCTACTTGCAGAGGTGTATGTGCGAGTGGGTGACTAGGGTCTACTGCCTGCTCCTAATTTCCCCTGTGTTGCATGTGGGGCTTGTGTGTCTGGGGTTCCCACTCTAGCCAATATACAAATCACCTGTGCCAAGGATTGAGACATGGTCTGTTGACTAGATAACATATCGCTGATAACCTGCATGAAAGTTGTCTCTGGTTCCATGGGGGCCTTGCCACTATCCTCTGGTTGCTCATATCTATCTCCTAGAATCCTCTCTCCCTCATGCTCAACCTCACACTCTGCCCTTCTCTCTTCTTCTCTGTGTGCCTCTTCATCTTCCTCTGAGCTAGGAGGAAAAGGAGGAAAGTCAGGCCTAGGCCTTATTTCCCTATGCCTGTTGTAAGTGACATATTTGTCACCTACGTGTTCATGACCCTCTGGGTATTCTGCTGCACTCATCATCTTTAGTCACAGGCTGGCAGGACTAAAGCTCTGATACCACTGTAATGTTCCTGACTTGGTTAGTCTAGGAAACACTGCTAATGTGTGTGTAGGATTAATTGTTTACAACATATAAATGATCATACAAATAACAAATGCGACAAAGGACTGCAAAGTTTATATTATGATATCTCTACGGAGTACAAAGGTCGAATGCGGTTGAATAAAATGAATCAGTTGGCTGGATCAAAAGACAAAATGATATTAGTCGGAATATAATAAACAAACTAAATGATAATACTTGATAATAGATGAGCACTGTAGGATCAATGGATGAGCTGGAACTATGGCAGTACGTACAGTAACTGCTGGAAGTATGGAAAGATCGCCCTAGTGGCTATACCTCTCGGAATGGCCTAGAAAATCTCCCAAATGGTGCACCCTTCTCTAGCTCTCAGGCCTGGTAACTGACCAGCCCCTCTGCTGGTGGGTTTGGACCCCGGATGGATCCCCCTGGGGGAATGTGCCCCTCTCTCTCTAGAAAAATGAGTCTTAGTGATTCCACTGTTGGAATCGATTGAGATGTATGTCAAAATGATCGCCTTGGTCTACTGGGAAATGGGTTGAAAGGGTTTCCCTGAATATGATCTGATGCTCGCTCGGGAACCCCAAATGTGTCCACCAAAAGTGTCGCACTTCCAAGTCTAGAAAATGCACCCCATATGATTCCTTTGTCGGAATTTGATGAGGAACCAGGAAAATATGTTCCTTGCCTTCCTCTCAATAGGGTCGTAGGGGAATCTCTGAACTTCTCTCGGATGGGACAAGTGAATCTACTTAACCTCTACAGGAGTTGCACCCTCACCCTAGATAAGTGTACCCTTGCTGTTGGACCCTGTGTAATTGCTACTGAAGAATGATGGAAGACCTGTGTGATATTCACGGTGACTAGGGCGTGTCTCTCAGCACTGAAATCAACCAATTGGTGTCTTCCTCATGGAATCCACTGAACTATCTCTCTTGAGATGCACCTCTCTCCTCAATGACAAGTCATAATCTGCATAATGATGAATTAGGTCGTTGACTCTTCTCTTATATATTTCCAAAACCCTAATTCACTGTTGAAACCCTAATTCACTATTGACTTCTAATTTTAGCTCATTTGTTCTATTTTTAGTTCATAATGACTTAAAAGTGCTTTTAACCATTTTTAGCTCAATGTCACTTTTCGAACATAACACCTTTGACTGGAGTGACCTCTAGTAACCTTGTTTACCCCTTTTATGGCCCTGGATATAGTCTAACGGGGCGGTTTAGACCATTAAGCCTCCTCTCTGGAGATCCTATTTAGAAAGGGACATTACACCCAACCTCTATTCTTCCTCCACACGAAGACAAAGATATGGTCATTTTCAGTCCTACTAATGGTCTTTTCAGTCCTACTAATGGTATTATGAAAGAACCCTTGGATATGCTTGATGAGCATATAAACACTTTCATACATACTAGGAAACACAGATGGGTTTTTGGTCATCTCATTTTTTATAGAGACCCCATTTATGACATTGAGGTTATCTCTTAGAAAAAGGGGGGTGAATTTTCATCTTCAGAGGACTTGTCTCCATGCATGTATGATTCAAATATTTGGAAACCCGATGATGACATGGTTACAGATTTATTTCATCCATTCGAAGATGACTCGTCGCAACATATTCAGGGTGATTTTTAGTCATCCCTTGGGAGTTGTGATGCATATCCTTTTAAGGATGTAAATTTTTTAACTACCAAACAACTTCGTCCTCAATTTTAAATGAACATCGGGAAGTGGCCATTCCAAAGCAATTAAAGGCTCTCTCTACAAAGAAAAAGTATTTTCATCTTGAGGATTTTTACAAGGTCTCCTAGGTGAAGAGGAAATTCTTTTCTCCCTCTGGACATGAGGCTATCCCTAACCTTGTATCTTCTTCTCCAGGAAGGCATGTGGTTTTATTGTGATCTCTCATCTCATCTTAGTCTTTGATAAGCAGTGGATCTTTATGCACACATGAAGATGAACCATTGTCTATGTATGGTGGTCCTCTTTAGAGATGGCTTGATCAAGCTTATGGTTATCACTTCAAGAATTATTTTATGGATGATCAGGCTTGTGGTTTCTATTTCCATGAGGATCTCCTCCCTCCCACCCATCTCCATCAATTTATTTTCATGATTGATTTTATGTCTATTTATGTTCATGATTATTATGTGCTGGAATTATATTTATGGTATCACATGATTAATCACAAGGGGAGATACCTTGATGAAGTGATGGACATACAACTGCACTGGTTGTATAACTTCACCTAACATCACCTATCACCTAGCCTTCAGGGCCCCATGGCCCCAGGCAAGTAGGTAGGCCATCTTGATTTCTTGCATTTGCATATTGATTTCTCATGCTAGTTTAGTTTCATTTCATCTTTGATTTTCATTTTTCTCTACTTGCATTATTGATTTACATGTTTCTTTTCATCATATATATGAAGAACGATAAAAAAAATATTTTCTAGATTAGTTGTTTTTTTGAAGTTTTGGATTTCTTTATATGGACAAAGGATGAGCAAGCCATCATACTCTTATTGCTTTGTTGTTTCATTGTGTGTAGGCATAAGACTACCGAGAGATGTTGCGGTTTTCATGCACTCTACGATGAGTACATGTCCCCAAGTAGGAGACAGATGTTATCCCCAATTCCTAGGGATAACCAAGCAGATGATGTCTCGAGGCCCACAGGTTGTAGACATGGAGTACTGAGAGATGGCTTGACCAACATTGTCTAGTTTCACAGATGGAAGCCCACTTCACCACAACACATCTCAGGTTCATCACGAGGGTATCCACACACTAGCTTGCTTTCAGAGGACATTAGGTCTTGCTCCATGAGGTGCAAGCTAGGTATTATGGTGAGTATCATTTCAATATTTGAGGCATTTGGGTGTGTTTCATTTGAAACTGCTTTTGATTATGTAATGCCTCTTTGCACCTTATGCTCTTTAATCTGTTTCAAATTAGTGGTTAACATTATTCCCTAGTAAGTTGTCACCATTAGGGATGGTTTTTCTATTGGGAGGCCCCTTTGAGTAGTCGTTCTGCCATTCCTGACCATACTTGCCACTTTCCACACTTCATCCCCTCATCTCCTTACCTTTGGTATTTTTGGGTGCACTGACTCAAGAAGGGATTGTCCCTCATTTCATGGGAAGAAGGTGCTCAAGGCCCAGAGGGGAGATAGCTGGAAAAATACAAAATCTGAATTATGAACCTTCCATATGCATTTCGAAATAGGTCTTGAGAGTAATGAAATGATTCTCCTAAAATATCAAAGACCTACAAAAGAAAACACATAACATAAATGTCCCACTTGATTGAGGGATTTACACAAAGTGTGTTACAAGCTAGACTATACCCCCATGGCACTATGTGTACTTCTCCCTTCAAGTGAAAATTTGGTACTTCCCCCCCCCAAGCTAATCAATTCACCCTAGGGACTACCCAATGCTTGGACCTAAATTAATCAATGGAAATAAACAGGATTGGAAAAAGGATGCATTGAAAATGAAGCTGAAACACACCCTCTACAAAGGCACCCATAAATGAGACACTACGATCCCTTGTATGTCATGAACCCCATGCCCAAAAAATTCCCCCCCCATCCATATAATCTTCTCCACATGTCTTAGAGAGGGGTTTCACCTGCGAAACACTCTTTGACCTAGGGGACGATTCACCCAATAGGGACAACCTTGTCAACCCTCTCATACCTAAACTTGGCAAGTTGCATAGGGTCTTTGAGCAATTGTTTAGTTTGATGAGGTGGTTTTGGATGCAAATTATTCGGTGGCTCTTTTATTGACATGATTTACTCATCATAATGTGTTTGACTTGAGATCCTTGGAGGGTGTATTCATTGTCTTTGCAGGATCTTGCTTGGTGGAGAGATTTGGAAGAACAAGCCTAGCTTGGGCTTCCTTGGGGATTGAAGCTTATGGATTGGATACCATGGCCCACACACTGAATGTTTATGAAAGCCTTTGGAGGCTTGAGATATGCCTTAGAGGACCTCACCCATGCCACTACTAGCCCAACATTTTTTCTCTAGAGGCCAAAACATCACACTTTGAGGGTTTGATGTCATGCATGGGTTAGGGTTTGGTGTTGATGAGAACACATGGAACAATTTGAAGGAAGAGTGCCTTGGATCATGGAGGAGAGACTTGGCATGAGGACACATGGCCTTTGGAGGCCTAGCAAATTCATCCTCGACCCCACATTTTGCTTCTAAGTGCCAAAATGTTTCCCTAAAAGGGTGATGTTTTACTTTTAGGGTTTCTTTCATGTGAAAATTATGCATTAAATATTATTATTGTGTAAAAAAGATAAAGTAAAGGTTGTTGTCCCCTTACTTTTTGGTTTACCCTAAGTTTTGTGGACAAACTCTTATTACAGGGTTTTGTATAAATATAGATCATCTCTATTTCATTATTATCATATCTCTCCCATGTGGAGAAGGATACTTGGCTGAAATTTTCTCCCTACTTGGGAAAATTCATTCTCTCTCTCTCTCTATTGTGATATGCTTTATCTCTTGTCTTATGGAAGGAAGTGGTGCACTATATCTTGGAGGTTCTTTCCCTTTCCTTGGTGATGAAAATTCTTGGTAACTAGGGTTTGTCTTGGCATTTTCTTGGAATTCGTAAGGAAAACATGCATTTGTTAGGTTTATTTCTTGTTCCATGGTTATTATTGGTTAAATCCTTGGAGGAGTATAAGGGCATACACCTTCCACCAAGTTTTGTCATTGTTGTTTGTTGAAGGGACTACATCAAAGTTTGCTAGGATGAGTAAAAGGGTTTACACCCTCCTAGACTTTACCTTCTTAGCGTTGTTATCTCAAGGGAGTAAAAGGGCTTACACCCATTAATATTTAGTAGTCCTAACATACTATAAGAGAACTCCACAACCCATTTGGCAAGGCACTAATATTTTGTTGCATTGGAGAAATAAATACTTGCATTGAAATATGTGAATTTACGAGATATTGAATCTTTTCAAAGTGGAATCAATCGTTTGCCTTAATCGTTTGCTTGAGCCACTAGGGCATTTTTATTGGTCAAGGATATCTTTTTTTTGTTACAAAATTATGCTAAATCCATTAGGGATACTGTAAACTCTCTTTTTCAATCTTAATTATTCACTCTTTTAGCATTGGAAATAATTCGAAAGTTGTTATTGTGAAGCTACTTGATGTTGGCTATTGTTGGGCAATTTTTTGGCTAATTCCTTGGGGTAAAAGTTCTTGATGTAGAAATTATTTTCTACAACCATTTGGATGCTTTGAAAAATATCTGAAAACATTTTTTTTAGCCCTAATTCACCATCAAATCTTATGCTAAAGTATTGGGATTTAGTCTGCATGTTTAGTGCTTCATTGCCCAATAAATACTTGATTATTTTGATGGTTATTTCTACAGTAAGTAATTGATTTCATTGCTGATATATAGCGACAACAAGCTTAATTTGATTGTTCACCTAATATATACCTCGTACAATTGGATTTTCTTATGTCTCGAGAAGGTACAAACAATTTATGTAGGTTCTCAAAGAATTGGCAGCCTTAAACCACTTCCAATACATGTCATAAAACCCATATTCCACTTATAAACTTGACCTATAGGGGCATCCATTCATAAGTACCACTTCCCGTCTCATTTCCCCCTAGGGTCACCTATGATTCCCCCCTTGAGGTGATCACTTCACCTCTAAAGTGACAGGAGTACCTATATTAGGTGACATTGGGTAGGTTTTCCCTTAGTTGTCTCCCTCTTGTGGATTGGGTCGGGATTTTCCCAACCTACAACTTGCGCAATAACAGACACGATGCAAAATCGTTGTGTCTGGAGTAGCTCCCTCTAGATATAGAAACACCAATCCATGGAAGAACACAAATCCACATCCATCAACCTCCAAATATGACACTAAGATTAAATTTAATCTCATCTATTGAACAAACAACACCTTGGCCAGCTGTAGAAAACCTCTTGAATCCAACTGGAATCTCACGCTTCCAACCCCTTTCACAACACGTCTACAACTAGCTGCACAACCCACATAATAGTCTGACTCTATCTCTTAAAAACTAAGGAACACATAAGTCATTCCTGTCATATGTTGAGATGCACCACTATCCACAAACCACACTCCAATGTCCCCAAACTCTGCACTACCACTTCCTGAAAGACCATTCATTGGAGAAAATTCCCTCTCGAACTTCTTAGGAAAATCAACAGTCTTAGTTGAAGATAATACCTATGGATCCTTCTTCTTCTTATTGTTTGGACATTGACTAGCATAGTGGCCAATCTTATGATATGAAAACCATTTCACTTTTCTCATGTCCTTCTTCTTATCTTTGATCTTTCCCACAAGAGCAACATTCTTCTCATCTGCACCACATTCTTCCTTCTCCTGATCTCTACTTTGAGAACCCTCTTGGATCTCTTCCTGAATAAATTCATCCCATAGTCTGCTCCAATCTGGGATCTTCTCTCTCCCCACCACACACTTCATGAAAAAATCCCACTCTTTGGTTAAGCCCTTTAAGGCTATGCACACCAACTTGGAGTCTAGAATAATCTCCCCTACAGCTGCTAACTCCTCCTTCACCTATTTAAGTTGGGTGAGATAGGATGTCACACTCTCTCCCTTGGCCATCCTAGTTCTATGGATATTGTCCCTTAGGGCCATATTCCTGTTCTTGTTCTTGTTCTCATACAAGTTTGTTTTTCAGTGCATCCCACATCTCCTTGGATATCAATTTCTCATCTAGATGTGGAATCAAGTGGTCTCTCATTCAATCCAATATTATCCTTTGTTCCCTTTCTTCCTCCACCTCATGTATGTCTAGGGAAATGGGATGTGATGAAGGCACTACCACTATGGTACTCACAAACACCCACAACTTGTTCTCCCTGAGAACAACTGCAATCCTTACCTTCCATTGTAGGTATTTGGACATACCCTCCAACCTATCCTCATACCTAAGATTGGAAGTCATCCTTTTCCAACTAATAAATACTCTTTCTTTCCCTTCTTCTTCCAAGAAAAACTTCTGCAAATCACTGCTATCTATGTGCCAAACTCTGTCCAATGAACCTCAGATCCCAACCTATGATACCATGTCAAAATACTAGAAAAACACTTAGTTAATAACATGATTTCAACCTCCAATAGTCCTTTACCAATAATGCATGTTAACCCAAGCATTCAACTGGAACTATGAGTAGAAATACAAAATGACTAAGATCTGAAAAATATAGTAGAGGAAATAACAATGAACAATAGACAAAATATCACCACATTTGACATTAGATATCTGGGCAATGCCCCTGGAAAAACCCTGAAGGGAAAACCATCCAAGAAGAGATATTCTTATTGAGCTTGTGGGAAAAATTTTGAATTTACAGTTGCAATATTTTTCAGCAAAAGGGTACACAGTACTTATCTTGTAACTTGCTCCTACAATCCACCTCTAAAAATGTGCCAAGGGCCACAAAATTCAAACTAGACTTCTTCCTCAAAATCTATGCCCATATTTTTATTGTACGACTTGAACTGTACGACCTTCTTGGTAGAAAAATAGTCCTCGATATTTATGCACAACTACGGTACCTTCTTGTACAGACTGGACGGACTTACTTCAACAAAAAATAACACCTCGAAATCTATGCATAACTTAGCCTCGATTTTTGTGCATAAATTGTTGTAGGACCCTCTCCAAATCCGTACTGTATGACCCCCTTTAATGTTGTATGGATCTATATTAAATTTTGAGCTCTTGTCCTTGGGATGCATGCCAATCCTCCTTGCTGCTCCTCTCTTTCCTTTCATCTTAAATTCTCTTGGTAAATGTGTCTCTTGACATTCCCTCCAACCTCTCCTTGAAAAGTGTGCCCCACCTATCTCAATAGCTTGTTTTATTTACTCATTAATGAGTAACTACCCTAACCCTATATCTCCAAAGAGATAGATGGTCAAGATTAAATCTTTCCTTCTTGAGATCAACGGTCATGAATTAATATTTTGTTGAGTTCACTTAAATCACTTAAGTGACCCAACCTTTATAAAGTCACATTTACTCATTAAATAAAAAGGACCCAACTTAACTTTATATAATCACTTTATGTAGTCAAGTCACTAGAGAGAGACTTTTTCTCAGTCACTTCTGCATGCTGGGCATTGCCAATGTAGAAGTACTTGCAAGATACAAAAACTAACGCCTAATGTCATTTTCTTTGTTATATTTTTCTCCACTCTTGGCTCTATAAAAAACTAAAACAATTAGTCATAGGTTATGGATGTAAATTGTAATGACATTGGGAACTTATTAGTAAGATTAAATACAAATGAGTTTCTCAATGTCGCAAGAAATAAACATTGAGAAAACCTAAGGAAATCAAGTCATCTCTCTTTTTTCATGTTCACATATTCCATCTCTCTAATGGTATCTAATTTGTTGATTCATAGTTAGTTTATTGCATTCATAATGTTATGCGTTTGTTTATTAAAATTCATGGCATAGTTACAACTTTGGTATCTAATATGATTATTATTTTAGCACATTGGAAAGCCTCTCAAGCACTTAGTGCGTAATTCATGGCATCCCCACTAATACAATAGATAGTGGAAAGAAAACACATCATTAAGAATTAAAAATTGAATGTAAATCTCTCAATAATCCACCATTCCTTTATAATCTTGGTCAAGCTCATCATAAAGATAATGCATAGTCTTAATTTGTTTGACACAAAACTATTTATGATTATGTTTGGGATTAAAAACTCCATTAAGCTTGGTGAAATTTTCTAACTTGTATGTTCTTTATTAAGTTTAGATATGAACTTGCACAAAATGAACCTTCTTAATATCACAAAACCTAAAACCTAAAACTATGATGACAACAATAAGAATAGTGATTATGTTCATTCAATTTATAAAACTATCAGATCCTCACTCCTTTGTTATTCCAAATGATAATCCCCTTTCCCTGATTCTATGCATCTTTATCTATCACACTCTTTTACTTTCTTCTTATTGTTTCTATTGATCAATCAAATTATGATTTTCGTAAAAACATCATCTTCTTAAAATTTCGATATTCTAATCGCATCTACAATCTGAAAGGTTAAGCGTCCACCAAATCGATATCAAAGGCACATTTTATTTGATTAAAGACTTATAATGGAGGAAATGGGTTTAGATGAATGGAATGATAATTTGCATGGTGGAGCTGAAGATGGGGAGATTTTGATCATGGAGAAAAAGACGTCGGAGTTAAGGCATATCCTAACAACTTTTCTTGAGGCTAGTAAGTCAGCATGATCCATAACGAGACGACTTGTGTGTCTGAGGCCGGTGTGAGGGCGAAGATTGAACTTTTTGAATATTGACTCTTTGTCCTTAAACAAATAATCTTCTAAATAAATTATTTTGATTTTAATGGTATTAGATGATAATAATCATTCCTCCAACCATTCAATTATAT